>JAFEMH010005548.1:0-130000 GCA_022495995.1 Adenophora triphylla var. japonica
AGGCGGAGTAGCGTTATCCCCATCATTGCAGGGCGATGCGGACATTACGAAACCCGGAGTCGGAGCAGGTGGCGAAGGTAACGATGCGCTTGACTTTCTTCCCAAGCCCGATCAAACGGTGACCGGTGCCAGAAACCAAGCTTTGTGCGGAGGCTGCGGGGAAAGGACACGAAGGTTAGGATGTCTAGGAATGGAAGGAGGGTAGGTGTTTGGGCTTTAGGCTCGTACGGCTTATGCGGTTATTTGTTCACGTTTGCCTTAAAACATCGTTTATTAACCTAATCGGTTGGAAAAGATTGCCTCTTCTTTTTCGCAAACCTACTGGATTCTTGGATCAAGGTGGGCCCCGTCACTACGTCTATAAAGCCCCTCGTATTCCACCGTATTTCGACCTCCCAGCGGGTGGACGGCCGAGGGCGAGGTCCTATAAGGGCAGCGGGTCCCACCGGCCAGAAAAGAAAAATGATCCTAGAAGTTCGGCGGGTAATCTAGTCTTAACGAGCATTCGATGTAAATTACGGACAAAGGCGACCGTCCAAAAGCTGGAAAGATCATGTCCAAGGGCCTCGACAAAAAGCTCGGCATGATTTGGACGATAAATGTCAGCCCAATATTGATCTTGACTTGTCAGTCGGTTAAACCGTAATTAGGCATGGAATGAGTCATTAATCCCTGATGACTCGGTGTCAATCTTTGGGAGTCACGGTGTATAATTTGTGCCGGTCGGAGCCGAAGTCGAGGCACCGGTCAATATCTTGGTCAAAGTCTGCAGTGGAAAACCTGCGAACTTCGACTGATTAGCGTTGATTAGGGACCAGAGAGATAGAGTTGAGCTCGTTATCTGACAAAGGCTTGAAAGGAAAGGTCTATACACGAACAGGGCATGACACAGAGACCAGGACTAAAAACCAGCCTGGGTCTCGAGACAGCAGAAGTGTGTCACGGACAAAGTGCATGGTCGATGCACGAGGCTCAGGCATGGGATGTTTGGGTAGTCCTGCAAGCTCATCCGGGAGAGAGCGTAATAAGACCAAACGGACCGCTGACAAGGGATTTCCCGAGGTTAAGGGATCGTGAGTAAGTGGGCAGTACGGTCACGTGCGCTGTGAGCGTGTGCAAACGATCTATATTCTTTTCCTCGAGTAAAATAGAGATTTTATGTGTCTTAAAAATATGATGCATGATTTTTTTTGGAAATTTTCTTTTTTTTTTTGAAAATCCCCCTTTTTTTTTAGAATTTTTTTTTTTATGAGCACATAAGCACGAAACTTCCGGACGTTTAGGTGGACATTATTCCGACAGTCAAAATTTTGACTTTCTCCGAGGCGGCCAAAACAACATACGAAAAGCTGTGCAAAAATCAACACACACACAAAAATGGATTTTGAAGCCGGGACGGAAGCTTGACCCCTCAAAAGCTTTTTGAAAATCCGGTGATACCGGTGACGTGGGATTGTGTAGTACCTGGCAATTTATCCCCGACTCGTGTTAGGAGGCGATAAGTAACGGGAAATTTAGTGGTTTCCAACCAATATACCCAATACCATTTTTTTATTAAAAAGCTCCACTATCCCCAGCAGAGTCGCCACTTTGTGACGATATATGGAAAAATCTCGGGCTTTTTTGTGCTTCTTTGAAAAACCAAATAAAACCGAAAAACGGAGTCGCTCCACGCCATTTTTAATTTTGAAGGGGCCAAACTTTGAAAAAAAGCCCGCGAGATCAGAGATTTAGGTTCGGAGGTCAGTGTTACGCTGGTCGGGAAGGACGTTAGTGTGCACTCCGACGCGCCTCGTAAAACGCAGTCTTCCAAGCTGAAAATCATTTGTGTGTGTGTGTGTGTGTGTGTGTACTTTGGCCAAAATAAGTTGAAAAACTGGAAAAAGTAAATTGGGGGATGTCTTTTAAGACTTTTAAACTGATCCCATGATTTTTTGGAGAATTTTTGGTTTGAGATTTGGTACTCAAAAAACCTTTTGAAGTTGAGAAGTCACTTCTGCCAGAAGAAAATGGCAGCAGACACCTGATTTTGAAATGGATTCAAAGGGTCCTAAAACTTCATAATCTTGATGAACTCAGAGAATGAAAGTTTCTCTAGACTCCCTTTGAATAAGCTTTGTGTGGAAAAAGAAATTTCCATTTTGGAGAAAGATTTGAGGGGTCAAAACCTTCTGGAAACCTCAGATATGAGATTCTGGATTCCCAGAAGCTGATGAACTAGCCTCTGAAAAGAAAAATTTTAAAAGAGGAGTTTTACTCACCTCAAAAAAATAAGGTAAAAATAGCTTGTCTGGAAAGCTCTGGATGTTGGCTACAAAAAAGTGTTTTGTAGTCAACACTCAAATTCCAAGTTCATCTGTGTCCAAAAAATTAAGACCATGGACTGAGGTCTGAGAAATTTGCTACTGGGACAGCAACTTCTCAAGAAAGAAAATGTGATTTTAAGGGGGTTTTGCATCCATGCTTTTGTCCCCATTTCCCTAGGGCCTTTTGGTTAGTGATCACTAAGACATTTTTAGTGGTGAATCAACTATGTACCAAACCATCCTTGGGGTACATTAGGACTAAGCATTTCATTTGTAGCTTGGGGAGGGGGATTTTACCCTTTGAAATCAAGATTTAGTGCTTGAAAATGGTTTTTTAGGGGTTTTGAAAGTGCATTTTTGCAAGTAAGAAAGAAAAGCTTTGAAAATAATGTTGATCTTTGTAGAAGATCATCCATGGAGATGGTTCTTCCATGGTGATCACTTCTTTTGCAGATCCTAAAGAAAGAAGATGAAGGAACTACATTTTGTAGTTAGAAGATGCGTGTACGGATTGAGATTTCAGTGGTTAGGAAGAAGAGGGGTTTACCAATCTTCCTTGTGTTCTTGAGTGTTTGGCTCGAAAGCAAGTATGAAAGTGTTTAGGGTTTGAATATGAGAGTGAGTGGATGAGTATGAGTTGGGGAAAGATTGGAGAGAAAAAAGGTGTTGACAATTCTTGAGAATTCTCAACCGTTTTCCTCTCTATATTTCACCCGAGGTTCTTGCATTTGTGTTCTTTCTTTTTTTTGTATTTGGAGGGCCTTCAATTTATAGCCCTCCTGAAAAATGTCAAACATGTCCAGCGCGGATGTGATCCCATCGCGTGCACTTTGTTCATTAATTCGCCTTCGAGGCTTTGGACACAAGGAATAATCTTTTTCAAAATTCAAATTGACCGGCCATTATGTTTCCAAAGATTTCTATTTGTGGTTTTATTCTTTTGTTTTTCTTTTTAAGATTCTTTTTAAGGTTTAACCTTAAATAACAATGCCCATTTTACCCTCACTTTGTTAGGAAAGTTAGGATTGTTAGGAATTGTTAGAAATGTTATAACTTTCGTTAATTTTCTAACGAAAATTCTAACAAGCTCAAATTGGAGCACTTACACAGACGCGCCCTTAAGAAAGATTCTGCAGCAACCAGATTCTGCAGGAAGGCTTTTGAAGTGGTCAATTGAGTTGACGGAATTCGATATCAGATATGAATCTCGTCGAGCTATTAAGGCGCAAGCGTTGGCAGACTTTATAGTTGAAACCTCATTTACCAAGTCTCAGGCCGATGTAGTTGAGGAACGCGAGAAAAAGAAGATGGCAAAGCGGGCTGAGCCAAGTTTGATTGAAGAAAAGGAGAGGCCGGAGGATTGTTGGATCCTACATGTAGATGGTTCGTCAGCAAAGGACAGAGGAGGAGCGGGAATGGTTTTGATATCCCCAGATGCGGAATGTGAGTATAGGAAAGCATTTAGGTTCAAGTTCCCAGTGTCTAATAATCAGGCGGAGTACGAAGCATTGGTGTCGGGAATTGAGTTTGCGCGGGATATCGGAGTAAAAAGGATAGTGATTCATTCTGATTCTCAGTTGATTGTTAAGCAAGTGAAAGGCGAATATGGCACGGTGAATTCATTTTTAATAAGGTATTGTAATTTGGTGAGAAGTATCTTGAGTCATTTCGAGTTCTGGGAGTTGGTACAAATTGGGCGAGAAGAGAATTCAAAGGCGGATGCACTGAGTAGGTCGCGGAATGGGGCGAAAGTGAAGCACTGGGATCCTTTGGTGGAGAATGTGGACAAGCCGGCAATTGATAGACCCATGGTGATGGAGATTGGGGAGACGAAGCAAGCTGGGTTCTTGACATGAAGGATTTTTTAGAGAAGGTGAATTGCCGTCGATGAAGAAAGGGCTAAGTTGATAAAGGTGACTTCTCCTCGATTTATCTGCAAGATGGAATCCTATATAGAAGATCTTTTTCAAAGCCGTTGATGAGATGCATGAGCCGGGAATGGTGGCTAAGGTTTTGTTTGAAATCCATGAGGGTGTTTGTGGTGGGCATCCGGGCGAGGTCATTAGCGGAGAAGGTGCTTTGTTTCATGGCTATTATTGGCCAAGCTTGAGAAAGGATGTCAAGAGTATGTGCGGAAATGCGAGAAGTGTCAAAGGTTTAGGGAATATTCCGGCAAACCCGCCACCGAAAGCGCAGACGCCTATTGTTGCGACGTGGCCTTTTGATATGTGGGGCATAGATTTGATTGGGCCATTTCCAAAGGCGAGGAGGATGCCGGCATGTAGTCGTTGCGGTAGATTATTTTACGAAGTGGATCAGCGAAAGCCTTGGCAACGATAAGCGAGGATAATGTGATTAAGTTCGTTCAAGAAAACATTTGGTGCGTATATGGGTTACCCAGGCCATTATCTCGATCATGGAACACGCTTTGGTAAGAAATTTGCCGCGGAATGTCAAAGGATGAATGTGAAGCATTGGATGTCTATGGCGGTATACAAAAAGCCGCAAGGCAATGGTCGCGAGGCAGAGTGAAATAAGCAAATTATTGCCGCTTTTACGCAAAAATTTGGAAGGAAGTGGGCGGAGCATGGTTAGAAGAATTGTCTACTGCATTATGGTATGTAAGGACCACAATAAAGGGTTCAACCGGTGAAACAAAGATTCGCTTTGACTCTATGGACTGCGAAGCCGGCACCGGCCGAGATGGCCTTGCCGACTTATAGAGTGACTTATTATGATGAGGCGAGAAATGGTCAGAGGCGATGTAACGACCTGGATTTGGTTGATGAAAGGAGGCTGCAAGCGAGAATGAAGATGGTAAATTATAAGCAGAAGATGAAGGCTCAGCATGACAGGCGGGTTAACAAGAGATCTTTCAACGTGGGCGATTGGGTATTAAGGAGCGCAGAGGCCATGGGACCCAAACCAGCTTCACCAAGTTGAATGAAAATGGGAAGGGCACTTTTCGTGTATCTCAAATTGTTCGAGAAGGGACCTATCGGCTGAAAAAGCAAGATGGTGAAGAGTTGAAGAATGCCTGGAGCGTTGATCATTCAAGCGCTTTTATCAATAAAGTTGTAGTAACCTTTTCAGAGCCGCATCTTTTGATTTTGGTTCTAGATGACAAAAGCTACGTAACTTTTTCTCTCGGGGTCAGCGTGTTTTTGCCAGATACATCGCATTGACGGGAAAGTTGTGTAGAATTTGCCAATCTAGCATGATGTAACTTGTTAACGTGATGGAAGAAGGAAGGAATTATTCAAATGACATACTATTTTGTGATCACCATTTTCATTAAAATTTGACAAGTGTTATGTTTTGTGAAACAGCTTATTGGAACGGCGAGATTAGAAGAACGACGGTGGTCAAGGAACCCGTTTTAATAAAGGATAAAGAGCTTGGATAAAGGAGGCGACGATGGAAAGCGCGCTTAAGAAATGTGAAAAGCAATCGTCATCAACACTTGACAAAAGGATGTGGCGGCTTGGTTAGAGACCAAGTCGCCCAAGGGATGTGGTGGCTTGGTTAGAGACCAAGTCACCCAAAAGGGATGTGGCGGCTTGGTTAGAGACCAAGTCGCCCAAAAGGGATGTGGTGGCTTGGTTAGAGACCAAGTCACCCAAAAGGGATGTGGTGGCTTGGTTAGAGACCAAGTCGCCCAAAAGGGATGTGGCGGCTTGGTTAGAGACCAAGTCGCCCAAAAGGGATGTGGTGGCTTGGTTAGAGACCAAGCCGCCCAAAAGGGATGTGGCGGCTTGGTTAGAGACCAAGCCGCCCAAAAGGGATGTGGCGGCTTGGTTAGAGACCAAGTCGCCCAAAAGGGATGTGGCGGCTTGGTTAGAGACCAAGTCACCCAAAAGAGATGTGGTGTTTTGATTAGTGATCAAGGCACCAAATGGATACGTCGAAATTAGGGATTTGATTCCAAATGGATAAGTCGAAATTGTCGCATCAAACAGTTTGCGAGAATATATGCTGGGGAGTGAGGCTGCCTAAAGACAAGCCTCACTTTTTTGAAGGGAGTAGTATGTATATAGAGACAGGATGAAGGGATGCAATCTTCGATGAACTATCGAAGCAAAATCCTGGCGTATCATGAGAAAAACGCGCGACATGTAAATGTTAATGGTGTATAAATAAAGATTGGAGACAAGTCATAAGAAACAAGGCACTAAGCAAAGAATCGAGAAGGAACAGCGACAAAATAATTAAAAATTAAAAATTAATTAGAGGCAAAGACTTACTATTGAAATTAAGGTAAAAATCGTTCGCGACAAAATAAGGGTGCGAAAAACAAAAGACAGAAATTAAAATGAAGAAAATAAATATTGTTTACAGATCAAAGACAAGTTTAAAAAGTTTGGCAACAGTTAGAAATTACAAAGGAAAGTTCACTGGCCATTGTAGGCAGCATTAAGAGCATCTTTGTTCTTTTGCATGAGGTCGAAAAGGGCGGGAACGATGTTGTCGCTGCGGGTCTCGAGAACGAGCCAAGCCGCTTTGCCAAGAACCTGCATCTTACCGGCAGCAAGTTGGGCTAGCTCTTCTTCGCTAAAGGGCACCAGGGGATGTCCTTTGCGGATTTTCTCACTGAAGATAGTCTCAGAGCCCCATCTTGCTAACATGGCTGGGGTTATGGCGGGATTGGCTTCTGCGGCAATAGTCCTCAAGGTGTGGAGGATGGCATTATCGAATGCATCCATTTCAGCTGTTTCAGCTTTAGCCTTATCCGATTTTAAATCTTCCCTAAGCTTGCTGACTTGATTGGCCTTGACAAAATCTTCGTCTCTGAGACGTTGGTTCTCGGCTTCAAGGTCAGCAAGTTTGGTCGCATCAGCTTTAAGCTTCTCGTTCTCGGCGACAAGGCTGGCCAGTTTCTCCTCCGCCTCCTTGTTCTTTTGTTCCAACCCTTCCAAAAGGGTTTTTCCCGTCGCGACATCAGCATCTGCTTTGTCCTTAAGGTCCTTGAGCTCCTGGATAGAGATATCCCGCCTGGACACTTTCCGCCTATACACATTTCGCTCGCGCTCAGCCTCAGTAAGCTCTTGTTCAAGTTTGACGCATTTGTTGCTCAAACCTAAGAGAGTACTGCTAGCCTGCGAAAAGTAATGCGACAATAAAATGTTAAGGAAAATGTAAAGTGAAAAATTCGAATGAGTAATAGGAAAGATAGTGCGACTTACCAAGGAAAGTTGAATTCCCGCGTGGTAGGCTGAGTGGGCGGGATTCTCCTTTTCTACGTAGGCCACTTGGTCAGCATCACTTGCCCTTTTGAGGGCAGTAGAACCCAAGAAGCAGGAAAGCGGTATCCAGCGCTCGGTGATTAATCCCTTCGGCTTAGGGATGGCATTCGCTTCCGTGAAGAGCCGCCATGCCCAGCTCATCTTCAGAATCTTGAATCCCTCTTCTAACCGGTGGCGCGGCGACGGGGAATAGAGCGAGAGGATGAGGGGTTGATGGGAGAAGTGTTGGGGGCCGCATCATGTGGTTGAGCTGAGGAAGGCGGAGTGGCAGATCTTGCAGGGATATCTGTATGAATCTCTTCATCCTCAACTCGTGGTTGTTCAAGGGGAACATCACCTTCCATTTCATTATGGAGATCATCTTCTTCTCCTTCTTCTTCTATATCTTCTTCTTCTTCTTCTTCTTCTTCATCCACCAAGTGAAGTGTCTCTACTTGTTCTTCAGGAGCGGGGACAGAGGCGGCCTTACGTTGCCGTTTTTGGGGGCGGGAAGTGTTTGCAGTGGCCCTCTGGCGGGATGGTTCACTCGCAATTTTTTCATCTTCGCCGATTCTCGCAATCGGGATAAGTGAGATCGACGGTTTGGGACTTTAAGCTCGCACTTCGAGCGAGCGGGCAGCTTGGCTTGTTGTTCGGACATTCCCGAGCAAGTCTCTTTTGGTTCATATCCATCGTCCTATGTCTTTGCGAAAAGCGGGAAATATATAGCGATAATAAAACTTGTAATGAATAAAGAAACAAAAAACAAGGGAAACCATACGTTGCACTTGTCGCATTCGCGGGACACATGTTTTGGCCATTCCCGCAAATGGTGCAATCTGTACCAAATTTATCTCCGAATGACGTTCCCATCCTGGCCAAGATTGCGGGAAGACGATGGCCACTCGTGGAGGAATTGGCGGGAAGTCAAAGGAGAGTCCCACTTGAGCGAGGAGAGATTGATGCAAGAATTTGTTGAATGGAGAATAGGGCGGGGAAAGTGCAGTGGTGTTAGCTTCGGCGAGAAGGCGGACCATGGTGGCTTTCAAGCGTTTCTCATCTTCATCTAGGGACCATTTTTTATCAACCTTTGGATGAATCCCTTTCAAGTACGAGGGAAGAGCCCAACCAATGCGAGAAACTATGAGCAAATGGGTCGTTACGCCAATTATGAACTTTAGAAGGAAGGGGAGTGAGGATCTTGGGTTTTTTGTATTTAAGCGACATGCGAAGCTCTTGGGTTTCTTTGTCCTTTTGTTGGTAACTTGATAAATAGATCCATGAGCAGATGAGTAGTGGGTTCCCGCCGAAGGGCACGGCAAATAGTGATAAAACAAGTCAACACTCTAATTGCATTTGGGTGAAGCTCGGCTATTGCCGCCTGAGCTTTGAAAAGGACAAGTGAGATGAAGGGATCTATGGGGATCCTAAGTCCGGCATCCAGTTGGGACGGGAAAACAACGACGCCATCTTGTCTATGCCTAATAACAGAAAGGGCCATCTCGCCATCATAGGCGGCAATGTGGTAGTCTAGGTGATTGATATTGTACTTGGTGTGATAGGGAGTTATGTGGGGATCTTGAGAAGTGTCAGATCTCGCTCATTTGAAGTGGAAGGGTTATTCCTGCTGGTTGAGGTAGAAGCGCCGGGGGCTCCCAAGTTTGACATCTCGCCTGAATCAGAAGAAGAAACAATTTGTTTATAACGAGACCTCTTAACTAAAGATCTCGCAGCGAGAAAGTCAGTGTCAGATCTATCAGAATATGTGGGAGGACCATAGAAGTGACATAGGTGTTCGCAAAGTTCGCAGGAAGTGAAAAATGTCTTGGACATGGGGGCTGAAAAATGAAGAAAACATTTACCCCTAATTTCTACGGCATCAATTATGGCGGGATCTACCCTATTAATTCTTAGGCAATTTACTAAGTCATCTCGCGGGATTCTTGCCCAGATCCCTCTAGTCAAGTAATAAATACCCCCAGACCTTTGACACTGGCCATATCTAATTTGTCTAAGGCAATTTTTAAACCTAGCCATGGCGATGAACAAAATTTAAAGGAAATAAGAAAAGTAGGGATCCAAGTAATTACCTGGAAAATAGGAAGGATCGTTGATGAAGTCAAAGACCGACTGTAAGTTCGCCGGAATATTCAAGGTCCGACCAAAGAAATGATTTTCCAGGGTGATGTGACAGATGAATCGAAATGAGGAGTGAGCGTTTATGGAGGAATTTCAGAAGGAAGTAAGGATTTAGTCACTAGGAGGAAAAAAGGGTTAAGGAAGAAGGAGGATGAGTTCGCCGGAAAAGGGTACCAAGTTCGCCGGAAATCGCCTAGAAAGGTTTTCAGATGAAGGTACGAAAAAAGGTAAGGGTAGGAGGGAGGTGGTTATTTATATCAACAGAATATGAACCGGCTCATTGAGGGTAGTACAAATTAATTATCCCCAAAATTTTGAAATTCCCTCCCATTTAATGATTTCAAAATTCGAAAGGTCTTTTCATATGCTGTCTCATCAACGTAGCCGTATGTCGGAGTAAGTTGTGTCGAGAAGATGACACGTGGCCTATAGGTGTCAATTTCTTAGGTATTAAATGCGGGGTCTATTTCGGGCGGGAAGTTGCGAAAGCAGAAATTTCTCGTGCAGGAACATGAATGATCCATCTCGAAATTGGGGGCTCTTGCGAAATGGTTATCATAAATGGGTTGGGCACAGAGCAGGTTAGGAAGGTTCGATAAAGCGATAGGCCAAGTAAGATGGGTAATAAACGTGAAATTAAGTGACAATTAAGCGATAATAGATACGTCGGCCCAAAAGATCGAGATAAGCGTAACATGCGACAAATGTGCGACGTATAGAGGAAGTAGAATGAAGGCGAGAAGAGTAGGCTGGCGAGAATATGAATTCGTCCCCATATTTTTAGGTGCAAAAGGGGATAACTTATGACAAATAACCGGGTATGCTTTGTCGCAATAAGAGTTTGTCGCCTAGCGACAAAAATGTCTGATGGTACAACCTTTTGGTATGCGGCACGTGGTACCCACCCCATGCGTATAACGGTGTAACATGATGGGAATGATTGTACTTTTTACTAATTCTAAGGGTAGTTGGCCACACACGGCATGAATGACCGACACGTGTCTAGTAGGTATGGCCCATGATTGTGTGGTAGTATAAGTAGGAGAAATTCGGCATTATTGGTAAGTCTATCCTCTCTCTCTCTAAAAACTCTCTCTTCTCCATTACAATATAGGACTCTTCTTAAATCTGAACTAAAAACTGATTCTCACGCCGAAGGGGTTTCACCGGAGTCACCCCCGGTTTAGCTCATTGTTGTTTGTGTGTGTAGGTCCCATAGCGAACCATCCCAAGGAGATTAGCCGGAGTATCCTGTGAAGCAGTTGAAGATTCAACTCCTGATCAACACCGTTTTCCATGGCAGCATCGATTGGTTAGTTCTTGCGGGGCCCGAATGATTTTTTCTTTGGGAGGTTCGGTGAGATAGTAGGAGGGTTATTGGTGGCTGCCAGCGGAGATTATAAGGTGGTTACTGTTGTTGTTCAGTTGGTGGAGCCCAGAAGATTCTAGCTGACAAATCGGTCGAAGAAGTAAATGTTAGTTGGTTAGAAAACCAAGGAAGATTCCTAGGTTATAATTGTCAGAAATTGTTCCGTAGATGTGTTGTTGTATTTATTTCAGGAAGTCATAAAGTTGTCCTTAGGTTATAAAGGTTGTAAGTTGATTAATACAGGTTTTAAAGGTGTGTGTGGTCAGAAAATGACTTAGAAAGTTGTCAGAATCGTTGGTTTATTGGAAAAGGTGTGATTTGGCCTGAAGTGTTGTTAAAAGTATACGTTTATTCGGGAACAAGTCATGGTGATTGGGCAAGAAAAAGCTACCCCCTCTAGGGCGGCTCAGAACTTAACATTGGCAACCCCAAATGCAAAGGATGCTCGTGCGGGAGCCGGAGCGGGATCTGAAAGAGAGGTAGAGGTGCATACGTCGGAGACCAATTCCAGTGTTAGGCGTGATAGGGAGCAGGAGGAAAGGGTGAGAGTGGAAAGAGCCAAGGCAGTAGATGAAGGTCAAGTTCCCGCGAAGTCGAAGAATGCAGAAGTAAGAGAAAGGATTAAAAAGTTAAGGGCAGACAATGAGGCGTGGATGCATGTTCTCGCCAATAACCAACAATTGAAGGAGTTACATGTGGAGCCTTCCCACATTCCTGAAGAGTTGCTGAATGCACAAGCGGGAGGATCCCATGTCGGCGGGCAAAATCGAGAGGTTAGCGCTAGCGTGGCTAATGTACCAAGACGGGGTGTAGATATGCACCGCCCGGGGAGACTAGCAGGAAATAGAAGGCGGGATGATGGCTTGGAGGCAGGAAAGAAGAGGAGAAAGAAAATATACCATAAGCCAGGCAACTCCAAAGAAGAATCTTATTACTTTGAGTATGACAGTAATGAATCTAGCGGTTCCACGCACGACGAAGGGCATGGCGAGGAAGGACCCGGATATCGCGACGTCACGATGCTAGGCGGCATCGTGAGAGGTCACCGCTGGGATAGGGAGCGACGGCGACAAGATAGGAAAGATAAAGAGTATGACAAGGAAAGGGAGCGGAGAGTTGCGAGAGGCGGTAAGGGCGGCGAAGCGAGAAGTTAGCGAAGCCATAAAAGCCGCGAGTAGCCGGGCTAGTGAGGCGAGAAAAGGCTAAGAAGGAAGAGGAGCAAAAGTTGAAAAATGAGATGGCCGAGATGGCGAAGAAAATTAAGGACTTAGAGGCGGGAATAAAGAAAGTAGAAGGAAAAAGCCTTTTTGGCTCCTTTCACTCAAAGTATCAAAGGTGTTGCCCAGGACCCAAGTTTTCGAATGCCAACTTTATCAAGTTATTCGGGAAAATCTAGAAGCGATAACTTCATGTGGGAGGATTGAAGCAACCATGTATCATTTGTTGGCGAGAATGAAGCGATTTTGTGTCGAAGCTTTGGTGAGCACTACGCGAATCACGCATTGGATTGGTTCTTAGCACAGCCTGAAGATTCTATAACGGGGTATCAAGATTTCAGGGAGAAATTCTTGGCGAGATTTAGTGCATCGGGATCACAACCGGTTCAAAAGACGGAGTTGTGCAGTCTTAAACAAAAAGAGGGAAGTGGATTGCGACTTTCACGAGACGAGGTTCGCGGGAGTGGCAAATCAAGTTCCTGACATCGCTCAAGGCGAGATAATCATGTTGTATAACACTAGTTTGCAGCCAGGTCACTTCAAGCAGGAGCTAGGGATGAGGTTGCCAAAGACTACGGGGGAGTTGTATGAAAGAGTGCGGGGATTTTGTAGTGGAGCTAGAGTTAAGACAAAGGGAGCTACAATGACGAATCAGGCCCCCTCAGACCAAATCAAAACCTATAATAACTCACATAATTTACTTAATCCCGCATGCACTCGAGATTTAAATCAAAATTCATTATAAATTCAACAATCCTTTGACCCGCTCTTGCACCTTATATATAGGGGAGGACTAGTCAATAAACTTTTTTAAAATTAAACAATAAAATAAAAATTATTTTTTAATCTTTTTGTCTAGTCTTATATTTTAGGTATAAGAGCAAACTAATTAATAAAATATGAAATTTTTTATTATTTTTTTATAAATGTGAAAATCTGTAAAATAAAAAAAATGTTCTTATACCTAAGATATAAAAATAATTTTAATCTTATACCAGAGATATATGAGCGAACTGGTAGGAATACCAGAGATATATTCAATATAATATACTCCATTCGTCCCGATCCATGCTTCACCATTTTGGTGAAATACGCAAATTAAGAAAGCAATACTCCCTCCGTTCCACGTGAATGCAAACTTATTTTCATTTTGATCCGTCCCACGTGAATGCAAACTATCCAAAATGAAAACAAATTTATTATTTTATATTCACCCTACCCCACCCACTCATTCTCTCTCTTCATTTTCTACCATACAATTTATTCAACCAATCTACTATTAACTTCACTCATTCTCTCTCTTCATTTCCTACCACACATTTTCATTATCTTAATAATATTTCTTAATTATTGTGCCCGAAAAAAGGTTCACAATGACGTGGGACGGAGGGAGTATATATATTCAAAAATAATGGGAGTGGGAGAAGGGTTGTGAGAGGGAAGAAGTGAGTGAATATGACAAGTGAGATCCATAATTTAAATGTGTCGGAGAGAAAAGTTAGTGGGTATAATAGAATATTAATAAACATTTTTCATTGTAGAAAATGTAAAGCTTCTACCGGGACACTATTTAGATAAAAGGTGAAGCTTCGAACGGGTCGGAGAGAGTAGACTTTTAGGTTTTTTGGCCCACTGCGGATTGTGAGAACTTAGGGCCGTTTGATTTAGCTTATTGATATGTCTTGATGACTTATTACTTATGATCGATGGCTTGATGGTGATGAATGATCTTTGTTTGATTTAGTTTTTGAAGTCTTGATGGCTGTCATAAGTAATTATGACTGTTTGATTAATAAGCTGAAAAAGTGCTTAATGAAATTATAAAGACTAAAATAATAATAATAATAATAATAATAATAATAATAATAATAATAATAATAATAATAATAATAATAATAATAATAATTATTATTATTATTATTATTATTATTATTATTATTATTATTATTATTATTATTTTTTATTATTTTTTATTATTTTTTTATTACTTTTTATTTTTTTTTATTTTTTTTTTATTTTTTTTATTTTTTTTATTTTTTATTATTTTATTATTATTTTTTATTATTTTTTTATTATTTTTATTTTTTTTATTATTATTATATTATTATTATTACTTTATTACTCTATTATTATTATTATTATTATTATTATTATTATTTTATTATTATTATTATATTATTTTTTATTATATTATTATTATTATTTTATTATTATTATTATATTATTATTATTATTATATTATTATTATTTTATAATTTATTATTATTATTATTATTATTATTATTATTATTATTTATATTTTTTTATTTTTTTATTATTTTTATTTTTATTATTATTATTATTATTATTTTATTATTTATTATTATTATATTTTTTTTACTGTTTATACGTGTTTTAAGCTTAAGCACTTGGCTTAAACACTTGGCTTAATGCTTATGACTTATAAGAGAATTGCGCTTTAATCGACTCAGATACGATTTACGACTTATTTAGTCAAAAATGAAATCAAACACTTCAAAAATGAGCTTATGGGAGGCATAAGTCATAAGCATTTTCTCATAAGTTAAATCAAACGGGCCTTAGAGTTCGTACTTCGTAGCCCAAAAAAAAAAAAAAAAAAAAACTAACTCAATAATAAAAGGAGCTTTTGAAAGTGCGTTAGAGTTGTAATCGAGTTGAATTTTGCCTCGAGCTCCCTCAATCCCTCCCGAAGTTGTTCGAACTTTTTCATGAGTCGGCGTGATCAACCTAGCTCAAATTCCAATGCTTGGTTACAGTAAGTCAACAGACATACCATCCGTATGTTTTGGGGAGGATCCGAAAACTCGTGCCTTGAAATTGTCCTTTGCTCAATGTTTAATCCATGTGGGAGTGGGACCAAGGCCAAGGGGGAGTCTCCTTGATTGAATGAGATTAATGGCAGACAAATTTAAGAAAGTCGTTTAGCGCCTAAAAAAAGGCAATCTGATTTTGATACTTTGGAAAAACTTCCCTCTAGTCATTTTCTATATTAATTTCTTTGGTTGACTCCAATCATCTACATATGGAATAGTATTGTACACACTTCATCTCGGAAAATGTCCCATTTTGACATAATTGTCAATTCACTTTGATTACAAATCTATTAAAATCTAATTATTCTTACATCATTCTAAAAATAATTATTAATTTATTAAAAAAATATTATTAATAATAATTTTTAAAATTAGAGTATGTAAATAATTAAATTTTAAAAAAAAAATTATTATCAAAATTCAATTGATTGAGTTGATGTAATCTGGACTAAAGGACTAAAGAAGAAAGAAAGAGTGAGCAATTAAAATGATGGGGTTGTTAAGATTTAGTGTTTTGTGCGATTAGACTAACAATCTCTTTTTCGTGCAATAGTAAAGTTGTTACTTTCTTTATTTTCTTTATTTAGTATGTATCAAACTAAACTAAGGTTGTTAGTTGTTTTATTAATTAAAATGAATAATAAGGCTCACTTGTCAATCTCACAATAAAATTTTTTTATCCACTTTCTTTCTCCTATTTTATTTATCATACTTACAACATTTACTTTTTTTTAAATCTTCGTATAAAGTCAAATTAAAAACCTTACTCCGGACGAAGGGAGTATGTGTTACTCAATTTTAATAAAGGGGCAGTTACCAAATGATCCCTGAGCATAACAAAATTGACCACACGGGACACACATTTTCGGAATTGATCACTAGGTCATGTATTCTTTGTTGAACATGCGTGCCCATGAAAATTTAAAGAAAATTACACACGTGTCACTCATTTGATGATGTGGCACAGGTGGACGCTTTCCTTCCAACTCTCTTGTGCTTTCTCTCTCCTCTTTCTCTTCTTTTTCTTTTTTCCCCTCTAAACTTTAAAACGAAATATCTTATGATTCAAAAGTAAAAAAAAATTGGAAATCGGCGTTGTGTTCGTATTGTCAATACGAATCAAACTAGTAGTATCAACATATAATCTAGAGCAAATTTGAGAAGTTTATAGTTGTTTCAAGTTTACAGTTGTTTTTTAGAAGTTCACCGTTATTTTTCATAGTTGTTCCAAAAACAACTAATAGATGTTCACGGTTGTTTGAGATATACTCCCTCCGTCCCGCTAGTAATCGCACTGTTACTGTTTGCGCGGGGATTAAGGAAAAAAATAATGATATAAATGTTGTGAGTGTAAAAGTAAAATAGGAGAGAGAATGAGTGGAGGGAATAGTAAATTATAATGGTGTTGTGTGTATTAAAATAATGTAGGAGAGAGAATGAGTGGAGGGAATAGTAAAGATTCTTTGCCATTTTAGGAAGTGTGCGGTTTGTAATGGGACGCCCAAAATAGAAAGTGTGCGGTTTGTAACGGGACAGAGGGAGTATTCATAATTTCTGGATAAAAATAGTTAACTTTTTGCTTAATTCACATTTGTTTTTAGTTGTTTTTAGTTAAGTTCACAATTGTTTTTAGTATTTTATGGCTTCCATTTTTGTAATTTTATGAGATTATTTGACATAATTGTTAAGTTCACAATTGGTTTTAGTTAAATTCATATTTGTTTTTAGTCTTTTACGACATTTATTTTTGAAATTTTACGAGACTATTTGACATATGAGTTCACAATTTTTTTAGTTAAGTTACAGTTGTTTTTAATCTTTTATGGCCTCTATTTTTGTTATTTTATGAGATTATTTGACATATTTGCTAAGTTTACAATTGTTTTTAGTCATTTTTATGGCCTCTATTTTTGTTATTTTATGAGATTATTTGACATATTTGTAAAGTTCACAGTTGTTTTAGTTAAGTTTACAATTATTTTTAGTCTTTTTATGGTCTCTATTTTTGCTATTTTATGAGATTATTTGACATATTTGTAAAGTTTACAATTGTTTTAGTCTTTTTTTGCCTCTAATCTATACTAATATAACAACAGGATCGTCAAAAGTTGGAGCCAAAACGAGGGGCATTTTAGTCATTTCATGCGGTGGCAAAATTGAAGATATTATCCGAAAATGACACGTGGCATTTCCTGAATGGGTAAAATTTGGCGCGTGCTGTACACCTTGCCAAACATAGCGCGTGTTCGCCAGCCAATTTTTTATTTTTTTTTGGAAAATGACACGTGGCGGCTTCTGATTGGCTAATTTTATTTCAGCTTTTTTTTTTCACCCGTTTATTTGACCTCAATTATTTTATAATAAATTAATTTTTTAAAAAAAAAAATTTACACCAAAATTCATAATTTTTTTTCTCTATAAATAGAGTCTATTTTTGTTTGATTTGGACACAAAAAAAAATCCCTCTTTTTTAAATGAAAATTTCCCCCCCTTTTTTTACCTCAATTATTTCATAATAAATTATTTTTTTTATTAAAAAAATTCACACAAAAATTCTTAATTTTTTTCTCTATAAATAGAGTCTATTTTCGTTTGATTTGGACACAGAAAAAAAACCCCTCTTTTTAAAATATAAATTTCTTAATTACCCTTTCTTAATTTTCCTTTTTGAATTTTTTAATATTTTTTAGTGAAAATTAATTAAGTGTGAAGTATTTTTTAATTATAAATGATAATAATAATTATTTTACTAATCATAAAAATAAATCAATTAAGTGTGAAGTATCATTAATTTTTTAAATAAAATTACAAAACTTTGAATGTTCGTCTATTATATATACAAAGTTAACATAATTAATGTTAGTTTAGCTACTAAAAATAGAAAAAAAAATCTATTAAATGTTTGTCTATTACTATCATATACTAACATGGGACATAAAAAAAATTACACCAAATTCATAATTTTTTTTTCTCTATAAATTGAGTCTAATTTCGTTTGATTTGGACACAAAAAAAAACATCTTTTTTAAATGAAAATTTCACCCCTTTTTTTTACATCAATTACTTCATAATAAATTAATTTTTTTAATAAAAAAATTTACACAAAAATTCTTAATTTTTTTTCTCTATAAATAGAGTCTATTTTTGTTTGATTTGGACACAAAAAAAAACCCTTTCTTTAAAATATAAATTTCTTAATTATCATTTCTTAATTTTCCTTTTTGAAATTTTCAATATTTTTTAGTGAAAATTAATTAAGTGTGAAGTATTTTTTTAATTATAAATGATAATAATAATAATTTTACTCATCATAAAAATAAATAATATAAAATAAAAAAAAGTGGTGGGGTATAGAATGATGAGTTGAAAGGGGTATTATGGTTATTAGTTTTATTTTAGTTCGATACATCAAACAATTTAGTAGCTAATCCAACATTAATTATGTCTCCTTTTTATATATAATAGACGAACATGTAATGTACTTTTTTTTGAACATGTCATTTTTTTTAATTGGTAATATATTTTTGTAAATTATTTCATGATTGCAAATAATATGTGGACGTTTATTATTCCTATTATTTATTTATTTATTTATTTATTATTATTATTATTATTATTATTATTATTTTGCCATTTTTTCATGAGAAATAATAAATTTATAAAAATATGTGTAGTAAAATATTGTCACCTCATTTTATATTTATTATTTTGTTAACTTTTTTGTCGCATTAGCATTGCCCTTTTTACTTTGTTTTCTTGGGATAATGAAAATGTTGATTCTAAATAGAAAAAATAAATTAGGAACATTTTTGTTCCTATTAAATTGGATCTGGAAAAGTGAATGATATAGAAAAAGATGGAGAGTATGATTTTTGTTGAAGGGGTGAGTACTGACTAAATTAATTATTTTAGGTTAATTTAATGAGTTTCTCTTCCTTCTATTTTCTATTTTCTTCTTAATATGTTAATCTAACAATAATTATGTCCCATGTTAGTATATGATAGTAATAGACAAACATTTAATAGATTTTTTTCCCTAATTTTAGTTGCTAAACCAACATTAATTATGTCCACTTTTTATATATAATAGACGAACATTTAATGTATATTTTTTTGGAACATGTATTTTTTTATATATAAGAGATGGAGAGTAGGATTTTTGTTAAAGGGGTGGGTACTGATTAAATTAATTGATGATACTTGAAAATTTCATTTCATGTAATTTGTGTGTTTGGAGAATCACTGGAGTCAAGAGTTCCGAATTGCAGTTGAAGAGAAAGATTTGGAGACTTATTACTAGATTGATAACGCTTTCCCAATCGTTGGCGAAACTAAGTGATACTGTGGGCAAATTACGCACATATCACGTTCAATACACAATAAATATGTTTTACATAAAAAAATATGCGTTCAATTCCATAGCATTGAAAAATGGATGTCAAATTTAATTATTACTGAATAGAACGGAAATTTACTTATAAAACACGCTTCGTCCAATCTAACTATGCCTTAAATATATTTTTATTTTAGTGACCTTCAATCTGCTATTTTTACTACTAATATAGTTTTCAAAAAAGTGTTTTACAATGTACACAAACATTTCTATTTCCTGTTATATTTGTATGAATTATCGTCAATATGTGTTAATAGCTGTCCGTGCATCGCACGTGGGTATTGCTAGTTAGTACAAAGAAAGAACAAGCACCTCGCCAAAAACCATAAACAATAGGCAGTGAAAAGCCAATCGGCCTAATCTATAACATAGCACCCAAATTATAAAAAATATGCCGAGGGAAGGAAAAAAAGGTGAACTACACCAAAGAAATAAGTCATTGTGACTCATAGTGAGGGTCTATTCAATCAGTAGAAGATTCGCCATCGGTATCAAGCAATTTTCTCCATAATCCGTAAAAAAAAAACACAAACAAATCAGCACCATTTCTTTCCTTTCCTAAACTATTCTACAACTTGATTCGTAGTTTGATTCACATCAAACAAAGATTTTGAACCCCTAATTACCATTAGTTCCTCAACTTTCCTAACCACCTTCGTCTTCAATCAGTGTTCGATTGAACCCAAAATTTGAAGACTGGAAAAACTTTTTCGGAGTCTCGGAATAGGGTTTCGATGCTTGTGGTGTGTCCCGATAATAGAACAAGGAGAGGTGAGAAAACATGGGAGAAATTTAGACATCTGTTGTCATTAGTCGGATCTAGATCGGATAAGATGATGGTCACAGTTGGAGAAGAAGAAGGAAGATCGGAGTTGTTCGAACAAAGGTAAATCTGAGATTTTATGGGTAGATTAGTGCAGCTGGAATGTCGTCGGAGAAGGATATAAGGTTGGAAAGGAATAGGAGGCGGAAGGAGGAGAAAGGGGAGGGGTCGTAGGCAGTAGGGGAGGAGTCGCCGAAGGTGGGAAGGGAGAGGTTGCCGGAGGAGATGTAGGAGGTCGCCGGAGGTGGGGAGGGGAGAGCTAACCGAAGGTGGGTAGGGTATAGAGAGAAAGTGAGTGCGTGATTGTGTCATGCAGAGGGGGTGAGTATTTGTTTTAAGTGTAGAATATGAATGGTCATTGTACATTCCGGTAAAATTGATTTTGGTGTTGAATTAGATGATTTAAGTCCAAATTTCATTGTTTTTATTGATCGATTCACTTAGTATAAAAGATTCAACGGTAATAACCTCTTTAATAAATTTAATCTGAACTATTAACCAATTCGACTTTTATTTTTGTTCGACCGAATATATACATCCCAAGATTGAGGCCTTTCCCATCATGTGGACTAGGGCTGTACAAAAAATTCATGAAACCGGATTGGACCAGCAGAATCGGACCAGACCAGTAAAACTGGATCGAAAAAATAGTATTGGTCTGATCCTGATTTTGAAAAAAATATACGCCGTCTTGGATCGGAACCGGACCGAACCGAATATATATTAACTTTCTTACATACATAGTGGTTGAACATGAAACTCTTCTTTCCTAACTGTTGATTTTGTTATTGTAATTTGGTTCTTAAATATGCTTGGTTGTAGACAACCATATACTCCCTCCGTCACGAAATATTGTTCAGCAATTTCATTCTTAAATATGCTTGCTTGTAAATTTTGTTATTGTAAAAAATTATACTCCCTCCGTCCCAATCTAAATGTCTCAACTTTCCTTTTTGGGCGTTCCACTTAAAATGTCTCAATCCAAAAAAGAATTTTTTTTTACTATTCCACCCACTCTTTCTCTCTCCTATTTTACTTTTACACTCACAACATTTTCTCTTCTAACTATTCCACCCACTCATTCTCTCTCCTATTTAATTCTTCATACTCACAACATTTAAATTTTTTCTTTTTCTTACATCACTTTCCTTAATTTCCGCACTGAACCCATTTTAAGACACTTAGATTGGGACGGAGGGAGTATTATATTGTAATTTGTAGAATCGATGGAATCGGATCATTAAAACTGTACCGATGAGACCGGTCCTATAATGTAATGATTTAGTCATGTTCCTAAATTTTTACAGAATCGAAGTATTTGATTCGATCCTGATTTTCTAAAATATTGACAAAATTCAGATCAATTCGAACAGTAAACACCACTAATAATGTGGAGGAGGGAAAATGAAATGAAAGGACGTTTGGTCATAAGTGTCACTTTTCTTAAACAACAGTACCTCCGTGACCAATGCGTCCAATTTATCCCTTCTTCCTTGCCATATCCGTAGACTGTCAAAAAAGTAAAAAAAAAAACGCACCAAACTTCAAAACCCCACCCATTCAAAACCCCACCCACGATAAAAGCTCAACACACACAGCGCAATCAAAGGGGTTGGGGATCTCTCTCTCTCTCTCTCTCTCTCTCTCTCTCTCTCTCTCTCTCTCTCACACACACACACACACACATCTCTCTCTCTACAAATTTTTTTCATTGCCTTCTTCACTCATACGCGCAAGTTGCAACTCTCGCCATCATTGAAGGCCATACTCATCTCTTATCTTCCTGGTACGAACTCCTCTTTGCTTACTATAACTGCATTTTCGTTATGTGTGTTTTGATTCTTGATTGAGCATTCTGCAAATGAGTGTTGTCAGTTCTGGTTGTAAATTTCTTATTTGGGGATTTATATCGAGCATGTGATGTGCGTGATGTTAAATAAGTGCCCACTGCCTTTTGCTTGTGTCGAATTGGACGAAGCAGACTTATTCTGTTGTTCTTTCTAGTTTGGAATTTGAAAAAGTTCATACAATTTGCTTAAATTCTTGGATTACTTGTTGGTGTTAATAAACAAATAGTGGCTGATGTTTCCGGAAATTGCATTTTATGTTTTAGTTATCTGTTTGGATATTTATTTATTTATTTATGGAATTTGTAATGGCCATTCAAAGAATGGGTTATCTTCAATTTTCTATGTTTTCGTGATTGAAAATTGTTTTAACATTGTTTGGTACTGAGATAATGGCCTTGTAGAAATGTAAATTTTAATGGTTATGAGAACAGGATAGACTTTGATAGAAAATACTCCCTCCATTCCAAAATGATAGTCCCATTTACCATTTTTGTTTGTCCCAAAAAGATAGTAGTATTTCCAAAATTGATAGGGTTAAATCAATAAACTCCCGAAATTACCCACCAAGGAAGAAGAGGGAACTAGCCCTGATTGGTCTTGCTCAAATATGACAGAAATGGAGTGGAAGTAACTTAGTATTTCTGTTGTCAGTTTTCTTTATAAAAGCATGTGCATTTGAAACAAGTATATTAATAACTTGTTTTCCTTTGCCAGTATATTATTTCTAGTTCATCAACTTTGGTGAATTCTAGTGAGCTGAAGAAAGAAGTAATGGATAAAAAACAATTAGATTTCAATGCTCCGTTTCTCTCTGTTCGACGCTTATCCACAGCTTCAGTTGATTCAGATGCTAAGGATAATGAAAAATTGAAATTAAACAGAGGGCAATCTCTTCAGATAAAGAGATCAGACTGGGAGTTGGAGGTGACCAAACCAGCTGCAGTCCCTTTTCAGTGGGAACATATTCCTGGGAGAGCTAAGGATGAAAATGGTTCCACCCCTCGCACTCCTAAGGGGCCTTTCACAACTCCAAAGACTCCTCCACAAAGGCGAATGGATATGGCTCAACAAATTTTAGAAGAAGATCTTGAAAAGTTATATAGTTTTGGTCCCAAAATTGGAGCGGATGCTAGGAAGGTCTATCATCTGGAAAGCGAGGAGGAGGATGCTTATTCTGATGAACTTGAATCATTGTCACCAACACAGACTTTTTCCTGGAGATGTAGTGACAGTGGTCTAAGTGGCATTGATGATCTAGGCAGAAAGTCTTCTAGAACATTCTGTACAGACCCACAAACTCGAGATTATATGATGAGTCGGTTCTTACCTGCTGCTAAAGCTATGATTTTGGAAACTCCTCAGCATGTTTCAAAGAAGCCTGCTCCGGTAATAGAACCCCCCAAGTATGTTAAGAAAGTTTACAGTGGGGAATTAAGGCCTTTACTTGAAAAATACAGATCAAACCCTGTGTCACCTTATAATCAAACTAGAAAAAATAAAGAAAAAGAAGATGAAGCTGATGGTACTAAAAAGAAATCTGGGAAAGCTTTTGGTTTTTTCCCTCGATTGTGCATCAAGAAATCGCTATGCCTCTTAAACCCAATGCCGAGTTTGAAATCGAAGCCTCAAACTCTGCAGCCTCCCATTTCTTCGTCTGGCGAGCTCAAAAGAATGGCTAGAACTTCTTATAGTGGACCTATAACTCCAACTTTTGACAAGGTAGCTTCATTGAGTGGACTTATGACCTCAATACAACTCTCTCTCTCTCTCTCCTATATGCATTTTACTTATCTCATTTTATTTTATTTATAACTTTTATCATTGCAGCACACTTCAGAAGCTGTTTACAGGAAAAGACCCGTTTTTCGATCACGTGAGTTTGTAATTGAGAATAACCTGACCGGGAAAGCAAATCAGTTCTACCACTCAGGAGAAATCTTGATGAGAAATGGGCCCTCTGCCAACAGGGGCTCCACAGGTGCGCGTAGTATATCTCCCTACCGTAATGAGACGCCCCGGTCTCCATTTCACGATGGAGCGGCATTTCTTGGTGTACCTAAGGTTATTCCAAATGTCGAGGCTAAGAAAACTTCTTCAATTAACAAAACAGACAATTCTGTGAGTCCGGTAGCTGAGAAGACGGTCTACATAGATTCAGTAACCAAAGTAGAAAATCCCAGAAATTCCTTATCTTCAAAAACTTTTGGACCCTTGAACCCCTCTGTGAAATCCAGAGTTACGGAATCTTCTGCCAAAAATAGAAAAAACACCAATAATTTGAATACAGGGAATATGGCAAGACCTAAAGCTTTCGGTTCTTTTGATGTTGTGCCGCCTTCTGATTATGGAACAAATCATAAAATCCGAGGATACAGAAATCAGGGCTTGAAAGTTGACCAACAGTTTGAAGATGATGTCAGATCCTTTGAACGCGCAATAATAGCTTTAAATGAAGACATTGATGACACCGTGAAGGAAGACAATGTTCAAAGAGGAATCATTGTTTCTGGGACTCTGCAATCTCCTCTGTTGGCACCACCTTTACCAAAATCGCCCTCTGAATCTTGGCTCTGGCGAACAGTTTCCTTGCAGAATCCATTTCTGAAGAAACAGGTTCAGAAGACTTCCACAGATGATGCCAAGTGGGAAATCATTGTGAAAGCTTCTAATGTGCATCATGATCATGTTCGCTATTCGGAGGTGATAAATTCTTCTTTACATTTTAGCTCCATGGCATGTTGATAATTTTCACCATTGATCTTTAAAGAAATGATTTGATCATACCCATTACAAGTAAACTTGTCTTCCTTCATCTTTCAGGAACTACTTCCTCATGTTTCTCAGCTCTCAAAAAGTTAGGGACAGAAAGGAGTTCTGCATAGTTGCTCAAAACATTAAATTTCTTGGGGGTAAGCCCACCTTCTTCTTTTTTTTTTTTTTTTTTTTTTTTTTTTTTTTTTTGGGGGTATGTTATGGTTAAAAATACTTGATGAAGTCCCTCGCTTCAGTTACAACAGTTTCGGTTGTTAGTTTCCCCTCTCAAAATCTACGTGAGGAGTGATATTTGCATACTCAGTCTCACGTACGTTTCATAGTATCATCCATTTTGTCGTGATTGTGCGAAAAATGTAACAATTTCTGGTTTCCCCATTGGTGTTTGTATTGTACATGAAACAAGAGCTTCCGTCATGACAATGATCGAGATATATATGGCTTGTATTTGATTTTTACTCCGTATGAGAAGGGTGATATCCCTCATCCCAAATCGGAAAGATATGTGTTTCTATTGTGTTACATAAGTGTCCACCTAACTATTCTTCAGTGCCAATAACAGATTTTTTTGATGCAATTAGAGCGTGTTTGACAACTCAATTCCAAGCTTTGGATTTGGAAGGATAACAATTTTAAAACTGACGAGAGATATCTATATTTTCATAAAATTATGAAAAAGGAAACATTAGAAAAAAATGGCGGCAATTTGCCCTCCATCAAACCCCATGCAGGTAAGAAACAAGTAATGTTAGCAAACATTGATGCTTATACAAACATGGAGCATATATAGTCTCATTTTCCATACAAAAACAAGAAACCTTATAAGTTGGCTTCAGAGTTTACCCGCAAGAACAAGCACACTACTAAGATCCTAATAGTATTAGCCTTGAACATGCTCTATGCATAAAATCTAGGTCTATGCAGGATATGTATTTGCTAGATTGTTCTCGTTTGCCTTGACGAATAAGGGGACAAAGAAAGTGAAAGCATGCTAGGATCGCCCGTCTTTTTAGCCTTCTCATCGTGAGAAGCCATGTTTTGGTTCAACCGTAGCTGCAAATCGATCGATCGGGAAGCCATTCCTTATTCTTCAACCCTAATTTCTCCTCATTCAGCTGCAGCTGCAAAAAATGATATTAGTTTGTTAATGAGCTGAGGAGCAAAGTGTGGAGCTCGTATATGGCTTGTAACTTGCTCTACTTTTAGCTCTTGAATTTTGATTTAACTTTATTAATACAAGAGGAGTAATTACTACATAAATATCTACTTATAAGTCTTTTTAGTCTCTTATACAAACAAAGAAAAATTGATGATTTTAAGCGCTTTAGTAACACAAGTACCAAAACCAATAAAAATTCAACTACTATATGGTATTACGATTGCAAGTAGATTGAAATACATATACATATACTTTGTCGGGCTCGGAAAACCTTACCCACTTACTATTCTTACGGTTAACACAAATATTTTTTGACCAAATATTAATGTCAATCTGATAATTCAAATGAAAATTTTAAAAATTAGTATTAATAAATCACTAGTGAGTTATCTATAATAATTTTTAAAATGTTTATTACGATGATTTAATTGACATTAATATTTATTCAAAATTTATTAGCGTTAGATCATCAAAAGTCAAAGTGAACTGCTAATGCATACTAGCATATTATGTGTGGCGTGTGTCCTTATGTGTGTTAAATAGAAGAGTTGGATATATAATTAGTGATGATGCAAGAACGTGTTGATCAGCCAGCCTACGTCCATCAATTAGGTTGATTCTCTGACTTTATTTGACTTGAAACAGTGAATACACGACTAGCCGGGGTGGTCTCTGGCTAAGACCCTCCAGCATGAGAGTAAGTATAACGTGTACCACCCTCCGTCCCATGATAATATATAAACTTTCCTTTTTGGGCGTCCCACAATAATATATACTTTCCTAAAATGGAAATGAATATTTACTATTCCCTCCACTCATTTTCTCTCCTACATTATTTTAATACTCACATCACCATTATAATTTACTATTCTCTCCACTCATTCTCTCTCCTATTTTATTTTCACACTCACAACACTTTCAATATAATAATTCCTCCTTAATTCCCGTGCAAAACCCAAAAGTCTATAAATTCCTGAGACGGAGGGAGTATAGCTTATAAACTGTATTGAGATCAATTGAACAGTAAATAAGACATTACCTGTAAATGGCGTATGTTGTAAAATATTTATAGCCTTTGATAAGAAGTAGAATTTTAGTGAGATTGCGTAGAATCCCTAAAATCATGGAGAGAGTCGTGGACGTAACTGACTCCGAAATTGTAGGAGACGGTTATGGAAAGTCTTTGGTCGACGTACGTCTCTGTCGACTGATCTTTGTTGTTGGGTCATGGACCTTATAATAACTGGGCCGATCTATTTGATGACGCTGCTATAATTAACACTTGAATAATTGAACTTCATATGTTGAGTCTAGCCCGTCACTTTTATACTTTTATTCAGTTCAGTTAGTTTTGTGGTTTTGTGGTGAAATGGTGGTTGTCCACTTTTAGTTCTAGGGAACAAAATGTAGTAATTTTCTTTGGAACATACTGTATAAGTTATCATCTTTCTGTAGCAACCCTCACCCCACCCCGCCCCACCCACACCCCCACTGCTCCCTCCGCTCACCAGGCGACACTCTAGATTTACCAGTGTTGAACCACGGGGGAAGGCCGACACTTCCCAGGATTCAACCTGGGTCTTGAATCAAAAAAAACATCTAGATTGGTTTATGCTTATCCTACGGTATTCACAATCGACTTAATGACCAATGCAACTACACAGACAACTGGCTAATCGACCTTAGGTATGTACAACTGGGGATAATAAATAAGCATAAAATCTAGCTTATAAAGTTCAACCTCATTAAAATCTTAATCAGTGTCAGTAACAAAAGGCAGAATAAATAAACAACAAACCTATTAGCATACAGGTGGATAATCACTTCTACCGCAGCAGCCAAATGAAGACCATAACAACACAGGATTTGGCTAAGATAAGAAAAAACACCACAAAACTTTACCTCACCTTATCACAGATTTCAAAAGTTACTTATCATCTTCCGTCTTAGACTTCTTCTTTTTTTTCTTACCTTCACTAGCGAGGGAAAGACCTTCTGTTTCTTCATCTTTGCTCTTCTTTTTCTTTTTCTTTGCAGTTCCATCCTCTCCATTGATCCCATTTGCCTTTTCTGCAGGTTTATTTTCATCATTTTCTTTCTCCGTCTCCAACTTCCGCTTCTCCTTTTTCTTCTTCTTCTTCTCAGATTTGGCATCTCCGTTTGAAATGGCAGTTTCCTTCTCTGCCATTGGTTCGTCTTCCGCATCATCGCCTTTGGACTTCTTCTTCTTGCTTTTCTTTCCTGAGGGTGGTTCAGTAGGTGTTTTGTCCACATCCATTTCTGTATCTGCATATAGATTAACAAAGAGTACAAGGAAACTTCGTAAGCTAATAAACATGAGCAACTCAGATTTTTTTTCCAAGGTTCTTAAAGAACAGAGTCAGGAAAATTGATAATTTATAGGTCCAAATGCATCAGAGGCAAAGAATTTCACAACATGACCTTATCGTAGGTTGACACAAAGAAGAAAAGGGCAATAACGATCAATACTCAAAGTAACCTATCGCTGAATGGTCAGAGAAACTACAGAAAGTCGTAACGGAAGTGCAAACGATGGAGCAAATGTCATCAAGAAATGATTTGTTGTATCATGTCTCAACCGCGTTTTCGTTTTCAAGTTACTTTCATAATTGAAAACAAACACTTAACCCCAATTGCTCATCAAGTTAAACAAAAAGAGTTCCTAATTTACCTTCATTTCCAACAACTTCTATAGCTGACTTCATCACATCGATGTTTTTCCTAGGTGCAACGCCCTTGTCATAAAATTCAAGACGCTCCTCAACTTGTTCACGAAGCTTCTCTCCAAATGAGGTGGTACTTTTGTCTATATTCAACAAAGAAAATGTTACAAACAAGTTCAGCATCTGCAAGACACATATTTCCTCTTCTGGAGAAACATGACTTACCTAAGAAACAGTCAATACGCGAAGCAATAGAGCACTTGTTCGCTAGATAACGAGCCATTCGACCTTTGTTTTTAGTAGATGCCCGTCCAATAAAAGATGAGTGGAAAATAAGACCATATTTTGGTGTATTCCCTTTTGTTTTCAAAGCCCTGAATCAAAAAGAGTCAGCCACTGATGCTCAGAACGGTTTAGAAAGAGGTAGATGATATTACAGATTAGTTTAAACATTAGCACCCATATTCATGAAGAACCAGGGTCCAAGTTAGCTAAAGGGGTGAACGAGACCTAGTATATAATAAGTATGTTTTCACCAATGGAAATGTCAAGAGAATAAGACCTGAAAAGGGCCTTCTCAGCACCAAGGATTTGGAGGGTAGACGAAGGGCATTTTGCCAGATTTGTAAGGCTACCGGCATGAGATATCAAACGAGCTCCAACAACTTCACCAATAAGTGCAGCCAAATTAGGTGCAATGTCATTCATTTTAGTAACAAGATAATCGTAAAGCTTCCTCCTGTATTCGGCAAGGTCCATCACCCTCTGTGCAAACTGCTTAACATTAATCAAGTCAACTGGTGACAAATCCTGTCCTGAAATACATAAACTCCAGCTAAATAAATGATTGAATTATTTCATTCACCATATAAGAATATAATTTTTACCCATGGACGCTTTGGCAGCTTCAACGACTTCTTTGGCTTTGTCTTCATCTCCCAGTATGTCAGTTAAAGCAGGAATTTTTTCTTCAGATAGCTCTGCTTTGTCCTCTATATAATAGGCAAGTTTGGCATAAAGATAGTTGTCGTTGACAATCTTTACCAACTCAGGAAAATGCCAAGAGTACCACTCCCTGCAGAAACAAAATTGAAAAAAAGTTTGACAACCCTAGTCAAAAAATCCAAATTTATGACTGTTATATTAAGGCAAGTAAACTCAGAATGATTGTTAACAAAAAGCTGAAGTGGATTAAAACAACATTAGTCCGAGGGGGAGAGAGTGAGAGCACAAACCTAACTCTCATTGAAAAAGAATTGACATCTTTGTCAAGAGTATCAAGAAGGAAGATTGCTTGGATAACCATATTGTCAACACGGTTAACATTGAACTTGACCTTTGCCCTGCTATAACTGTGGCCCAGACCAAGCTGGGCTTTCTCCAAATCACCTTGCTGTTAAAGTTCAAAAATAAGAACATAATTTGTTTAATGGATTCAACAAGATAAAGACTATATATATATATATATATATATATATATATATATATATAGTAAGTAATGCAAAGTAAAGAAACTAAAGCAAACCTTGAGGTTCTCAATGAACCTATCAAAATGCAAACGAACACCACGAAGAAGCTCAAGAACAGACTCATTACTCTGGCAGGGAATCTTAGTCTCTTCGAAAATATGTGAACCAAGTTTAGGCTCTGCTAATCCTAAACTGAACTTAGGCTTCTTGCCCTCCTTAACTTTAGGAAGGCTGAGCTCCAAAAAGTTCCTCAATTCATCTGTCATTTGCCCTGTAATCCAAATAAATAACATCATACAACTGAAAGATTAACTGATGGTAGATCCACGATTTTTCCGTGAATAGAATCCTTTTGAAATCTGTACATCATTTAGCATAAGGAATTACTACTTATTTTACTGTTTCAGCTGCAGTTATTATTTAGAGGATGACAGGGTTTCATTTTTCTTCTCTATACTCCTGTAGACCATTAGACACTTATGCCATCTACTAGCCATTTCATTAAGCTATAAGCTTTAAGCCAAACAGAAGACAACTTACAAGTTACACCGATATATGCGTATAAACTGAACATCTAGGTTATGAGTGCATCACACATGTTACAAAAATGGAACAGGGGAAAGAAATGAAGAACAAAACTAACCAAAATTAAGAAATGCAATAAATACAAGCAAACAGCATTCCTCCTAAGTCCTAACTCTTCTGAAGATGAATGTCAAACTACAATCTGCCATCAATTTAAAGGAATATTAACCAAAGTCAGCCCTTCACCTCCACTTCCCATTTATGGCTCAATTTTAAAACCGAAAGGCTAACTTTCATTTCAATGGATTTTAACTAAAACCAACTTAACCAATTTCTTGCATGATTATAAAAATCTTTAGAATGGGTTGGTTGGTTACTTACTAACACTTCTTGCCTTGCTTGTGTTTCACTTCATTATAGTCCCAAAATTCGTAGTCTTTTCATATGCAATCGAAAAACAATCAACCTAGTACATAAAATTATAATAAACCCCCAAAAGATTCATCAATTGTTTGCAGCATCAAACATCAAAAAATCAAGTGTCCATAAACACAGCGGACGTGAAACAGTACCTCTCTGCATGTCACAAATAAAAAGAGAAAGTAAAAGGCGACCCACAAATCCATACCTTCTGAAACAGCATTGCATTGATTGAGGGCATCAAGAGCGGAATCAAAGGGGTTAAAGGCGGCAAGCTTTACAACCTTTCCGAACCTATTGAGATCAGCTATGGAGTTCCGAAGAGCCTCGATGTTGCCGGCAATCTCATCGTAGCCATGTGCCTCAAACAAACCGTAACCTGAAGCCGATTCGTACAGCAGAAATAGCGTCATTGCACACTGAGAAGTCAGAAGAGGGAAAAACAAACACTAGATAAAAACCCTAAAAGTAAATTAGGGTTCAGGGTTTTGAAGCAGGACATTTTGATTTAGTAATTAGTACAACGATGAGTACCAATGAATGGCTAATGGGCCCTAGAACTGGATTAGGCTTTTAATTGGGCCTATTCTTCTTCATTTCATTTGACTACGGGGATAGTTGGGCCCAAATGTAAGAATTTTGGATCATGAATATGTATAGGAAGAGACGGTCTTATAAAAAACTAGTACATGCCCGTGTTCAAGGGCACGGTTTTTTTTTTTTTTTTTAAATTTTTTTAAGGACAAAATGGGAAAGAAACAAATGTATGAGGGCAAAATAGGAAATTCGCCGCTTGATACTATTCATAGTACTGTAGCACCACTTCCCTCATTTATACTATAGATATGTTTTACACTAATGCCCCGTTTGTTTCACCGTCGAAAAATGTTTTCCGTAAAATAACTTGTTTTTCGTTGTTTGGTTGTTTAACGCAAACACCGTAAAACATTTTCCGTTGTTTGGTTGTTTTTCGAAAAATGTTTTCCGTAAATTAACTCGTTTTCCGGTGTTTGGTTGTTTTCCGGAAAATGGAGAAAACATTTTCCGGAAAACATTTTACGCTATTCCTAAGTAAACAGACTTACTGACCTTGTCCTAAGTAAAACATTTTCCGAAAAATGGTGCCCTTCATGTACAACTCATATTTCACAAGGTACAACATTCTACTTCCTCATTCTAATAATAATAATAATAATAATTGATGCAGCAGGAATTGTGCTTATCAATCTTCCTCCACGTGGCAGGACGAATCATCTGGCTCCTTGACCTGAAATCAGAACCCACGACTAGCCGGATGTGTCTCCGGCGAAGACGCTCGGGCGTGAGAGTAAGATCACAGTTGAATATTGCTCAAAATGTATTGAATGAATGAATTTCAATAGCAAAATGACAGTTACCTTTCACCGTTTGGTAGAGATGAAGTATTTATAGACAAGAGTGGTGTATTTTTGGGGAGGCGACATGTGCTCCGCGATTGTAGCGGCGGTTATTGGTAATGGGAACGTGTGCATACGGCCCACGATTTGTAGGGATGTGGTTATGAGAATAGTTCAACCAAATACACCTAAGCAGGTCAAGTCGTCACTTGTTGTTTAGGTCGAGGTCACCATTCGAGGAATGGTCGACACGATTGTCGAGTAGAGCATGGTTCGTACCAGAGTTGTAATCTGATTACGAAGTCGGACTAAGTTAAGTCGGGGCACGATGGGCGGGACCGTAGGCTTAGTCGGCGATCCTTGAGAGGGGTTTTGGGCCCTGTTTTGGTTGGGTCAGCCTCATTGAGGATGTTAGAGTCAAGGCTGTCTGTGATTGGGCTTTACCCGCTTGGCCCAACTCGACACTTTTGGTATGTTCAGTGGCCCCCAACTTTCGAGTTGACTTTGTCGACTTGAAAGTTAAATGATGAAAAATAGTTACTACTCGCAGGTCGCTACTCGTTTCTGAGGTTTAGTCGACTTAAGATGACGTGGCACAATCCCGGACGTCGGCGATGAATGGTCGGAGATGAAGGAGCGCCGAATTTTGTCATCATTGCTATTCTGACGCTTGGAACTCCTTCTCGAAAACCGCCTTGGCTTTTAATTTTGGAAAATCAATTTTGATTTTCTTTTCCCTTTCCAAATTTAGGAAAATACAAATACTCAGAGTTCTTCTCAAATTCGAATTCTTACCGTCTCCAAACTCTCCTTCTCCGGCGATAATTTCGGAATTGCGGCAAGATTTAACCCCAGTTCTCGGCTTCAGCAACGATCTACCTTTCTGTAATCAATCAAGGTATTCCTTTTGTAATTTTGCTTTAGGGTTTATGCTTTTGTTCGTTTTCGTTTTTCACCATGGCTAGAACTTTTCGTAGTGAGCACGGCGCTTGGTATGGGTATTCGCACCGTTAACCGTAGAGTGTATAAGAACGTGAATGGTGAGTGGAGAGCGATGTCCTTAGATGAATGTGCCTCTATTTTGACCGGGTGGGAGTTGAACTTGATGAGATAGGTTTGCCTATTGTAGGGGACGTTGAAAACCTTGTAGTTGATGATTCAAATATCGTCACATTTCATCTATTCCACGAACTGCTCGACCATATCACTTTGTTTTATGTTAGGGATGTCCACAAACCCTCCTTCCTTAGAAATAGAATAGGTTTTCCGGGGAGTCTAGGCCGTCCTTAGGTAGGTCGGCGAACATGATCATAGGGTGACTCCCTGCTTCCTCTTTTGTTTGTACGAGATATGGCGACTCAAGAAGGAAATCTGCCTCAACCTCTTCAGTCCCATGATTGTGAACGCGTTTGACAACTCAGTTGTTCCAGGGAAAAATGAAAGAGGCTATGTTCCGCAAGGGCCATTGCGTGGCAACAAAAACTTGCCCTCTAGGTATAGTGTGATTAGGGAATTTTGCGAAGTCAGCAAAGAGGACTACCAAGTGACCATTTATACTCGGAAGGAGTTCATGAAAAAGTATAGGTCGACCTTCACCAAGGATGCCACTAGGGTTGCCTTTTTCTATGGTCAGTTTGTTGCTGGCCTCAGGTTGCCTCTTGATCCCTTTATTAACGAATTTTTGGAGTGTGCTGATGCCCTTCCCCTTGACTCGGAGCCAATACTTGTAGGGTTCTGGTATGCTTTGCCATGGTTTGTCGATTCCTGGGATACGAACCATGTATGAGGGTGTTCAAGGAATTTTTCAGCATTAAGTATAGTGGGGAGGATCTGAGCATCAGCACCCCCTCTAAGCCCAAGTCTCCTAAACTCTTTACCAACCTTCCCAGCAAGCATAGTGGATGGAACTCCCATGTAGTGGTGGTAGAGAGTAGGTTAGGATGGGAGTTTCCTCTGCCCAATGATGCATCAGAGCCCATTGATGAGAGGGACTATTGGGAGCCAACCTGGCATCTTAACTTGTATAGGGCTTTATGTCGACTAGTTGAGAGGAGGCCCATCAGCTGGGAGAGTCTGCTCACCACCAAGTATAACTTCATCCAGGCTGGGATGATGTCTGAAGATGGCGTGGTGGAATCCCTTATTCTGTAGAGAGGCCAAGTATATCCAGGTGGGTTACTCATTCTCTGGGTAAATTTGGAGACAAGTGTAAACTCTGCAAGAAGACCGAGAACTATTGCAAGAATAAAGGGGAGCACGCTGGTGGTAAGATATCCCTGTTCAGCTTTTCTTTACTTGCCCTTCATTGAATAACTGGTATGAATGATCAATTTGTCTAAGGCGAGTTAGTTATAGGCTGGACCGGTAGTTTGTATATAGCTAGTTCATACATAAGCGTTCTGCGTGTAGAATAATCAGCTCGTCCATAATTAACTCGCAGCTTGTTAACTCGCTCATAATTGGCTCGTACATAGAACTTTTTGCTCGTATATAGAACTTTTTGCTCGTATATAGAACTTTTAGCTCGTATATAGAACTTTTTGCTCGCATTTCGATTTAACACTTTGCTATTTTGATTTGGTTGCAGTTCTAACACCCGACCAAGAAGCTAATATGGGTCGTATCGTTGGTGTCTCTGATAAGAAGAAAGCTAGAAAAGCTCATGGAGCGACGATGCTCGAGCTCACAGCAAAGGGAAGCCACGGTGAGGACCGGCTTGCGTCAAGGATAACATTGGGATGGTGCCAATGGAGGAAGTTGAGGAAGGCGACCTCTGCCAGCGGTACCCAATCTATGGACGCCAATGATGGAGGTGACGAGTCCACCAGGTCGGCTAGAGTAAGTTTAAGCTTCGACCTACCTCAAGAGGTTGATGCTGTGACCTCTGGAGCTGAGATTGCAGGGGCTAGTCCCTTAAACGTTGTGATTGTTGAAGATGACAACATGGAGGTCGATGTAGATGACCAACCTTTGAATTCGAGAAAGAGGCTGCGCTACGAGAAAGGGAAGTCGATTTCTTCGAGTCAAACGCCTCCTCCCGTCTCTCCTCCCCCACCAAAGAGTCTGCTTGAGGACCGGATGAGGAGGTTAAGTGATGTCCCTCCTCTTGAAGGGGTCAATTGCACTGAGCCGCCGCTACCCGAGATATGAACTTGGGTCGAGGTGATAGTGAGAAGAGAGCTGTGGATGTGGGTCTTCGGCTCACTTTTCGATAAGGGCATAACGCCCGAAGAATTCTCGGCTCGATGCAGGATGGCTCATTGCGAGGTAACTTCCCATTTTCTCTTTCGTTCTAGTCGCTTACTCTTTTACTCGATCAACTTAAATTTTACTCGATCAACTTAAATTACGTGCTAACACTTCCTTGATTTCTCTGGAATACAGAATCTTACCATGGTCGAGCAAGTTAAGAGCTCTTGGAGGGCCTCCATTGAGAGGGAGAGGCAAGCCCTTCGTGATTATTCCAAAAAGGCTCAAGAGCTTGCGGAATGGAAGGAGAAATACAATGATCTGGACAACTCGTACGAAGCCAATGAGCACGTGAAGACCAAGGCCCTGTCTGACCTTGAAGCTGCAGAATCCAAGCTCAAGGAGGTGGAGGCCGAGAAGGATGCTGAAAAGAAGGAACTGGAGAGGACCAAGACTGAATTGGCCACAGTTAACAAACTTTTGAAGGAGAAAAACACCTTCTTGATCGAGCTAAACGAAGATCATCGGCGAGCACGGGTGAAGTGGGAAGAAGATCTTCAGGCTGCCGTTGCTACTGCTGCTAAGGATGCTGCTGAAGCTGCTGTTGATAAATTTAAGGAGGGGGATGAGTACTACAATGCCATAGTGGCCAAGGCACAGGACTTTCTTGAGGTCGGCAAGAGACACATGGCTCGTCGGGCTATGGTGGATCCAGCTGCTGGAGTTACCCTCGAGCAACTAGCTCGTTGGTTCTCTGAGCCTCAGTATGACATGGTAGCTCGAGGCGGTCATTCACTTGTGCCTTATCTTGAAAATGACCTAGCCTTCATTGCTCAAGAGGATAAAGAAGAACATTGTGAGCCTTGGGTTGCTCCTGAAGTGGCTCCACATAATTTTGACACGGTGCTTCAAGAGATTGAAGATGCAGAGGCTATGGAGGAGGTGGATGACCCGGAGCAACGCCTATACTCCGAGTCGGGTAAGCCCTTGAGCTCCCCACAGCATGAACTCATGAATGAAGATCAAGTTACCACCGACGACCCCAATGCTTCCGATCAAGCTGTTTGATTTTGGATGAACTTTATTAAATAGAACACGTCTCAAAACATTTTTGTTCTTTTGATTTCTTGAACACTTGGATGCCTTGGCCCTATTTTTTGGGAGGCAGGATACTTTTGTAAGTTCGTTTTTCCCAAGTCTTAGCCCGCTTTTGGGAGACTTGCTCATATTTAATCGTAGCCATCATCTTTTTATTGCATGCTGTATGCTTTTTGAAATAAGTATCGAGCTAGATATAGATAGGACAAATGAGTCAATTTGAGCTTAGAGGCGACTTGATATTTGCGAACGAGATTGACTATGAGTCGAACCTGTTCATACTTATTGAAGCTGACCCAGGGTCGAGCTAATTAGATCGAAGTCGATTAGGAGTCGGTCTTGTTAAATAACAAAGCTGATTAAGAATCGAGCTAATTAGAACAAACTGACTAAGAGTCGAGTTTTTTAGAACGAAGTCGACTAAGATTCGGACTTGTTAAATAGACAAAGCTGATTAAGAATCGAACTAATTAGAACAGACTGACAAAGAGTTGAGTCTGTTAGAACGAAGTCGACTAAGAGTCGGACTTGTTAAATAGACAAAGCTGATTAAGAATCGAGCTTGTTAGAACGAAGCTGACTAAGAGTCGAGCTTGTTGGGCGAGTGTAACACTATGTTTGATCGAATAAACTGAGCTTTTCATTGAAGTAGGGAACATGCTTACATCAATTTGAAACTAGAACTAACACAAGCTTGAACTTGGAAACTGAAAACTAGAAGTAGTATTTGATGAGGTGAGTGGCGTGCCAAGGATGTTTCAACTCTTCTCCTCCAGGATGAGCTATCATGTAGGTTCCTTCCTTGACGACTCGAGTGACTATGTAAGGACCTTCCCAGTTGGGAGACAGTTTATTTTGTTGAGTTCTTCTTCCCGTTGCTTCGATCTTTCTCAACACATGGTCTCCTACTTAGAATGATCGTGCCTTGACCTTCTTGTCGTGATAACTTTTAGTTCGCTGCTTGTAGTTGACCATTCGAAGGTAAGCTGTATCTCGCTTCTCGTCGACTAGATCTAAGTCGATCAATCGGTTGATGTCATTACGCTCCCGATTGAAGAAAGTCACTCTAGCGGTAGGAAATCGAGCTCGGCGGGTGCCATGGCCTCTCGATCCATATGTGAGAGCAAAAGGGGTTTCCCAGTAGGCCCCAGTGGTTGTACGAACCGCCCGAAGGGGAAGGGGAGTTCGTCCAACCAATTGTTACGTCGACCTACGAGACTGTCTTGAGCGAAAATAGAACAAGTTTATTTCTTTGCCTCGGCTTGCCCATTTCCTTGAGGATAGGCAACGAAGATTGCCAATGCTTGATTCCTACCCGATTCATCTACGCTTCGAATGCTCGAGAAGCTGCGGTCCGTTGTCGAACACTATGGCTCGAGGAAAACCAAATCGACACCAAATGAAATCATGAATGAAGTTGATAGCATTCTCCTGTGTGATGCGAGCTAATGGTTTGGCCTCAACCCATTTAGTGAAGTAGTCTATGGCAATGATCACATACTTGCGGTTTCCGGGCGGGAGGGAAGGGTCCAATCAAGTCGACACCCCACATGTCGAATGGCCCGAGCTGCAATTGCGGGGTGCAGCTCGGTTGTAGGCATATGAGGTAAGTTGGCAAATCTTTGGCATTGATCACATTGTTGAACAAAGTTATGAGTATCAGCTCTCATGTGTGGCCAGTAGTACCCCAAAGTGATTAACTTGTCGGCGAGGTCCTGGCCCCGGGTGTCCGCCACAAATCCCAGCCGTGTACTTCATGTATCAATAAGGCGACCTCTTGAGGGTGGATGCATTTTAGCAACGGTCGGGTGTAGGATCTTACGAGCAGTTGCCTCCTTGAATGACATACCTCGGAGCTTTCTTTTTGATAGCTCGAGCCTTCTTCTCGTCATCTGGCAGCTCGCCACTTTCTATGTACGCCTTCATTTCCTCGATCCAACACTTCTCATAAGCCCAATTTCTTGAGGCGTCCTCTACGCATTGAATTTTTACTCTCTCATGGAAATTTGGATTTTCAAGAAAAGAGATGGGCTCATCATGTGGCTCGTCTGAGGTAGCTAGTTTCGAGAGGAGGTCGGCTAGCTCGTTGTCCTCCCTTCCAATTCTCTGAATCTCCCAGAATTCCAAATCCTTTATCAGCTCCTTCACCAGGTCGCAGTATTTAATCAACGTGGAGCTAAGTACCTCATACTCGCCTCTGACCTGGTTAACTATCAGTTGTGAATCGCAATAAGCCATGATCTTAGTTGCTCCAAAACACTTGGCGTACTCTATGGCTGCTATCAAGGCTTCATATTCAGCCTGGTTGTTGGAAGCATCAAACTTGAACCTTAGTGATTCCTCGTACACTGTCCCAGATTCTGGTTCAATTAGCACTATCCCAGCTCCACTGCTATTCTTGGTCGCTGATCCGTCTGAATAGACCTTCCAACAATCGTCGGGTAGACTGATGGCGACACAGGACTCGGCTCCTTCCCTTTAGCCTTTTCCTTTGGAGCTGCTCGTTGTCTTCTTTGGTGAACGTAAGCTCGACCAAGAAGTCTGCTAGAGCTTGAGCCTTCAGTGCCTTTCGAGGTCGATACTCGATGTCAAATTCAGTAAGGGCAATTGACCAATTGAGCAGTCGACCTGAACTCTCCGGCTTGTGCAATATCTTTCTTAAAGGCGCATTAGTAAGAACCACAATTGGGTGAGCCAAGAAATAAGCTCGCAGCTTCCTTGAAGCCACAACTAGAGCATAAGCGACCTTCTCAGCATTGTAATACACTCTCTCCACATACGATAAAGCTTTCTTTGATGTAGTATACTGGCTTTTGAAGCCCTTCATCTTCTCTAATCAAAACCGCTGCCACTGATTTATCTCCCACGGATAAATACACAAACAAAGTTTCACCAGTGGTCGGGCTACTTAGGAGAGGTGGAGTAGCGAGGTAATCCTTCAGCTGTTGGAACGACGAATGACATTCGATCGTCCATTCAAAGCTTTTCGTCCCCCTCAATGCTTTGAAGAAGGGGAGAGACTTCTCTGCTGACTTTGATATGAAACGACCAAGAGCTGCTACCCTTCCGTTAAGTCGCTGCATCTCTTTGACACTGGTGGGAGCCTTCATGTCGACTAAAGCCTTGATTTTCTTTGGATTAGCCTCTATACCCCGTTGAGATACCATGAACCCAAGGAACTTTCCAGCAGCTACACCAAATACACACTTGCTAGGGTTGAGCTTCATGTCGTTTGCTCTTAAATTGGCGAACGTTTCCTTTAGGTCGACCACGTGACGTCCAGTCTTTGTTTTGATGACCATATCGTCGACGTAGGCCTCCATGTTTCGACCAATTTGAGAAGCAAAGACTTTGTTCACCATCCTCTGATAAGTCGCCCCTGCATTCTTCAATCCGAACGGCATCATGTTGTAGCAGTAGATGCCTCCAGCCGCTTGAAATGCCGTCTTGACTATGTCATCCTCATGCATCTTAATCTGGTGGTAGCCTGAGTAAGCGTCGAGGAAACTGAGGGTGGAGTGACCCGCAATGGATTCAACTAGCTTGTCGATCCTAGGAAGAGGATAGCTATCTTTTGGGCAGGCAAGATTGAGAGTAGTGAAGTCGACGCACATCCGCCATTTGCCATTTGATTTTTTCACCATTACCACGTTGGCCAACCACGTTGTATGAGTGGCCTCTTTGATTATCCCTGCACTCAAAAGTTTTTGTACCTCGATTTTTATAGCCTCCTCCATGTCACGAGCAAAGCTTCTCAATTTTTGGGGCCTAGGCTTTATGGTCGGGTTGACTTCAAGTCTATGAATGGCGACCTCTTCCTTGATTCCCCTCATGTCCTCTACTCTCCATGCGAAGACATCATTGCTCTCCTTAAGCAGCTCGATTATTTCCAGCCTTTCTTCAAACCTGACAACCGAAGCTTTCCCAATTTGAATTTTTTGGTCGGGGTAGGAAGGGTTGGTGATCACTGACTCTAGCTCATCCACAGCTTCCAGTTCTGGACCATCCCTGAATTGCAAGGTTTCGATGATGATCTCTCTCACTTTTTGCCTTTCCTTGGCCCCCAGGTGTGGAGCCTCCTCTGCTATCATATCATCCAGCTTATCTGCAACCTCGCTGGTGGTGGTGGTGGCCCCCGAGTTATTGTCGAGCTGGAGGCATAGGTTGCCTATGAGGACTTGGTCGACCATAACTACATCTGGATCGACCTCTGTGGTGTTTGAGTGACGTGTCGACTCAAGCATGACCTCGTCATTTGAGCGATAGGTCGACTCTTCCACATTGGTGATTGTAGGCAGTAGAGTAGTTTTGGTGGCGATTGAGATAGCTTTAAATAACCGTCTGCCATCTCGATCTCAAGCTCTCTCTTCTTTCTTTCCCGAAGAACATGGTCCAGGTAAGCTCGAGCTGTGCCTTGTACGCAGCCTACTCCAGCAGGTGTGGGGAACTTGACTCGCTGATGAGGTATCGACGCCACCATTCCAAGAGCGACCTGACCAGGAATACCAAGTATAGCGGCATAGTCACTGTTTACATCAATCACAATAAATTGTACCTTCGATACGACCCTGAGGGGGTGTTGGCCTAGGTCGACGTCGAGCTCAATCTGACCTTTTGCATCAACCCGATGGTTGGTGAAGCCCTCCAACCTGCCATCATATCTTTCCAACTGCTCGTCATTAAGACCCATTTCCTTGAAAGTCTTGTAGAACAAAATATCTTTGCAAGCCCCCGTGTCGACTAAGAGTCTGCTCGTCGTACATCCGTCAATGAGACCTGGGATGACGAGAACTTGCTCCCTAGCCGCCATGTTAGTTGCCAACTCATGGGGGTAGAAGCTGATCGTTTCATCTCTAACATTTCTCCTTGGAGGTACGTGTGGGGCTTTACTGAGTTGAAAGATCTTGTGCTTGATAGCAGTGTTACTTGCTTGCTCTGTAATGACCCCCAAGTTCAGTCTGGGTTGCCTCGGCCCTTGTTGTCCACCTGCTGGCTGCTCGCCTCCACCAGCTTGAGGTCTTTTCACATATGCGTCGAGTCTCCCCTGCTCGACCATTCTTTGGATGATACGCTTCAAACCCAAGCAATCCTCTGTGAGATGACCCGTGTCCTTGTGGTAATCACAGTATTTGCTGTTGTCCCTTCTGAACTTGTTGCCTGGGTTCATTGGGGCAGGTGGTGCCAACTCGACGGCATTCATGATTTCTGTTCGACTCACCGTAAGGGGAGTGAAAACCTCAGGCACCTTCTCTGTAGCCCTAGTCCTGTTCTTTCCATTCTTATTATTTCCTCCATTCTTGTTGGGGTCCTTCTTATCATCAGCGCCCTCAGTCTTGGGACTCTTTCCATTCTTCTTCTCTTTCCTTTCCTCAGCAAGAGCGACATTATACACCTTCTCAAACAACTCCTGTCGAGTTGTTCTTGTCTGGCTTGTGAGTTCATAATCCATGTCTGCCGAGGAAATACCGTTTCGGAAGCAATTGATGACTTCCCTATCAGTGAGGTCCTCCTCTATCTTATCCACCATTTCCTTGAACTTGGTGAAGTAGCTCATCGAGCTTTCATTTTTGGCCTGTACCAAGTTGTTCAGATCAGTGACAGTCACCTTCCGAGCTCCGGCAGTCGAGAAGCGATCTAAGAATTTTGTCCTGAAGCATGTCCAAGTGGTGATGCTACCAGCGGCTAAACCATTGAACCAAGTTAAGGCTGCCCCAGTGAGTGTGCTTAGGAGAGCTTTGCACATATTGTCATCCTCATTGGCGACAAAACACATTGTGGCTTCCAGATGTGCTATATGACTCTTTGCATTGGTCGACCCCGAATACTTCTCCAGAAGAGGCAACCTGAAAGTAGGAGGAGGTCGACTATCCCTGATTTCTTTGGATAGAGGTCGAAGAGCATAGTCAATTCGTTCGACCTTTCCAATCTCCTTTTTCTTCTCCTCCTCCCATTGTTCGAATTTCTTTTTCATCAACAACCACTCTCTAGCATCGGGTCTTTCATCTCCTGGAGGGGGAACAGCATTTGACTTCTGACCTTCACTTCTGGGGGGAGTTACCTGCCTACTCCTCCTGTCTCTGTGAGAATGAGCCCTCTCTGATCGAACTGGAGATCTATGCCTGTCATTTCTTTGTGGCGACCTGCGCCTATCAGCACCGGATGGCGACCTGCGCCTATTAGCACCGGATGGCGACCTGCGCCTCTCCTCTCTTATAGGCGACCTGCGCCCGTTCCTGTCTCTATGAGACCCTGATCTCTGTGTCCGTGCTGGGGAAATGCGCCTATTTCTATTGGCTGTTAATTGCGTCCTCAAATCAGATTGAGCCTCCTGCTCCCTATTTCTGGTGAGGCTAGTCCTTAGGTCGTTACTCGGCACATGAACAATAGTGGGAGCTCGCTGAACTATCCTGTCCTCGCCATTCTGCCCCACACCCTCATTTAGCCTAGCACTCCTGGCCTGCTGCCTGTTGGAGACTTGGGAGGGAGCAATCCTTTCTGAACGTACGTCGGCCTGCTCTGCCTCCTCCATGGCTATCAAGTCAGCCAAGATTTGAGCTCGTTCTAACATCATTTCCTTCTTGCTCATGGGATTAATTGAGGGACCTGCCCTGTTTCCCATGTTCACCTGTCCAGTTGGACGCTTAGGAGGAGGTGGGACTCCTTGTCCCTCCATATGCCTTTTCCCTCTCCTTGTGTCAGGCAATCCTCTGCCATCAACAACACTGGTAGAGCGCGTGGCTCTACCATGAGGACGATTTGGTGGGGGAGGAGGCAAGTTCAGGTTCTCAGCGTTTGCATTCGTGTTGTTGTTTTCTTCTTCGTGCCCAAGTGAAGCCTCAGATACGTGTCCGTCTGAAGTCACCATTGTTGTAGGTTGATGGAGTTTTCGAGGTCAAGCTAAAGCACGATTCCCGGCAATGGAACCAAACTGATGCAGCAGGAATTGTGCTTATCAATCTTCCTCCACGTGGCAGGACGAATCACCTGGCTCCTTGACCTGAAATCAGAACCCACGACTAGCCGAATGTGTCTCCGGCGAAGACGCTCGGGCGTGAGAGTAAGATCACAGTTGAATATTGCTCAAAATGTATTGAATGAATGAATTCCAATAGCAAAATGGCAGTTACCTTTCACCGTTTGGTAGTGATGAAGTATTTATAGACAAGAGTGGTGTATTTTTGGGGAGGCGACATGTGCTCCGCGATTGTAGCGGCGGTTATTGGTAATGGGAACGTGTCTGTAACGGCCCCTGATTTGTAGGGATGTGGTTATGAGAATAGTTCAACCAAATACACCGGCAAGTGTCAAGTCGTCACTTGTTGTTTAGGTCGAGGTCACCATTCGAGGAATGGTCGACCTGACTGTCGGGTAGAGCATGGTTCGTACCCGAGTTGTAATACGGATTCTGAAGTCGGACTAAGTTAAGTCGGGGCCTGATGGGCCGGACCATGGGCTTAGTCGACTGATCCTTGAGAGGGGCTTTGGGCCACTGTTTTGGTTAGGGCCCTCATTGAGGATGTGAGAGTAAACATGCAGTGATTGGGCTTTACCCGCTTGGCCCAACTCGACACTTTTGGTATGTTCAATAATAATAATAATAATAATAATAATAATAATAATAATAATAATAGTAATAATAATTAAATAATAATAATAATAATTAAATAATTAAATAATAATAATTAAATAATAATAATAATAAAATGATAATAACATATTAATAATAATAATAATAACAATAATTAAATAATAATAATAATAATAATAAATAAAAATAATAATAATAATAATAATAATAATAAATAATAATAATAAAATAATAATAATAAAATAATAATAATAATAATAATACAAAATAATAATAATAATAATAATAATAATAATAATAATAAAATAATAAAATAATAATAATAAAATAATAATAATAACAAAATAATAATAATAATAATAATAATTAAATAATAATAATAATAATAAAATAAAATAAAATAAAATAATAATAATGATAAAATAATAATAATGATAATAATAATAAGTTGATATGAGCAGCTCTGATAGGGATTATGCTTTAGTAATAGAAGAGTCTGCAAAACAGTCGAATGCGTGGATTCTTAATTCTGGGGCTTCATATCATATCAGAGTGAGAAGAGAGTGGTTTACAACCTATGATTCGGTAGATGGTGGTAATATTTATATGGCCAACAACGTTACTTGCAGGGTGATTGGTATTGGCTCTGTCAAGCTGCGAACTCATGATGGTAAGTTCTGCACTTTGAACGATGTGAGGCATGTTTCACATATGACGAAAAACCTGATATCTCTTATTCATCTCGACAGCAAAGGGTACAATTTCAAAGGTAAATGTGGAGCAATTTATGTCTGCAAAGGTTCTGAAGTGATTCTGATAGGTCTTAAGCGGGACTCTTTGTATTTCCTCAAAGGAAGGACGCTTTCTGGGTCAGTATTGGTTGCATCATCTGAAGTGGTCAAGGAGGATATGACTAAGTTGTGGCATATTAGGCTTGGGCACATGAGCATTAGAGGGATACATATATTGACTAATCATGGTCTTCTGTATGGACATAAGGTCAAGGACCTTAAGTTATGAAATCATTATGTACTTGGGAAGATGCAGCGAAGCAAGTTTCATAAGGGGGTTCACAGAACAAAGGGCAGTTTGGATTCACTCGGATTGTGGGGGACCTTCACGTCAGGAATCATTGAGGGGTCACAGGTATTTATTGTCTATGATTGATGACTACTCGAGGAAGACTTTGGTAATTATTATGAAGCACAAGAGTGAGGCTCTCACCAATTTTAAACAGTGGAAGAAGATCAAGCGACTCCTGACAAATAATCGGTTAGAGTTTGTAGTACTGAGTTCGATGAGTTCTGTAAACAAGTGTGGATTTCTAGACATCTCACTATCAGAGGTACACCACAATAAAATGGTATATTAGAGCGCATGATCAAACATTTTTTGGATAGGGAAAGGTGCATGCTCTCCAATGGAAGGTATTCTAAGCAGTTCTGGGCAGAAGCGGTTAGTACAACATGTTACTTGATAAATCGCGGACCACATACAGGTATCAGTCTCAAAGTTCCCAATGAGGTATGGTCAGGTAAACCCGTTGATTATTCTAATTTAAGAGCTTTTGGTTATACTGCTTATTATCATGTGGATGATGGGAAGATAGAGCTGAGGGATAGAAAAGGAGTCTTCATGGGTTATGGGGATGGTGTCAAGGGATACCAGATTTGGTATGCATCAGAGGGTAGGGTAATAATAAGCAGGGATGTTGTTTTTTATGAAAACTATGTGCTTAACCCTATTATGAGACATGTGGTTGTATCAGGTATTGGTAGTATTGATAAACAGGTGGAGCTACAAGATACTTCAGAGTTGAGCAGTCCACAGTCAGATGTTCATCAGTATCTACCATCAGAAACAGAAGCACCAGAAAGTTCATCACCAGTTTCCGAGGAACATGGGTTAGCTCAAGAGAGGTCTAGACTGGCTAATTTTGGGAAGTATTTAGTGAGGTATGGTTTTGAAGACAAGATGTCTTATGCATTTCAGGTTGCTGAGGAGGTGGAGCCCGATTCTTCGGAGTCAACTACTTCAAGGAAGTAGTTACATGTTCAGAATCCGCTTAGAGGCATGCATCGATGGGGGAAGTGATGGAGTCAATTCACAAGAATTCGACATGGGAGCTAACCAAGAGGCCAGAGGGCACAAAGATTGTGACTTGCAAGTGGGCCTTCAAGAAGAAGGAAGGTATGTAACCATCATAGGGGGTCAAGTGTAAACCTCATGTAGTTGCAATGGGTTTCACACAGCGGGTGGGCATTGACTACAATGAGATCTTCTCATCTGTAGTTATACACACTTCTATCAGAGTTCTATTAGCAATGGTGGCACATCAGGATTTGGAGCTCGAGCAATTAGATGTGAAAACAACTTTTCTACATGGAGAGTTGGAGGAGGAGATTTATATGACACAACCAGATGCATTTCAGGTTTTGGGTAAAGAAGACTACCTGTATAGGTTGAAGAATTCCTTGTATGAGCTCAAGCAATCGCCTAGGCAGTGGTACAAGCGGTTTGACAACTATATAACAGAGATTGGTTACACGAGAAGCGCATATGACTATTGTGTGTATCACAATAAGTTAGTGGATGGTTTGATCATCTATCTGGTTCTTTATGTGGACGATATGTTGATAATGGCTGTCAAGAAGTCAGATATTCAGAAGTTGAATGGTCTACTGTATGCAGAGTTCGAGATGAAGGATTTGGGTGCGGCAAAGAAAATTTTGGGTATGGAGATCTATAGGGATAGAAGCTAACGAAAACTGTTATTATCCCAAAAAGGTTACATCAAGAAAGTTTTAAAGAGGTTTGGCATGTCTACAACAAAGCCTTTTGATTCTCCGAGTGCATCGAATGCACGTCTGTTTGTTGCTTTTGCACCTAAGTCGGATGAGGAGAAAGTGTACATGGCTCAAGTACCCTATGCTAGTTCAGTTGGTAGTTTGATATATGCTATGGTTTGCACTAGACCAAATCTTGCTCATGCTGTTAGTAGGTTCATAGGGATTCATGGTAAGGAACATTGGCAAGCATTGAAGAGGATCTTCAGGTACCTTAGGGGTACATCAGATGTTGGGCTCATTTATGGAGGTGGTACAAAATGTGCAGTCGAGGGTTATTATGATTCGAACTACTCTGGGGATGTTGACACGAGGAGATCTATGACTGGGTATTTGTTCACTATTGGTGGGTCCATTATCAATTGGAAGGCTACTCTACAATCTACGGTGACATTGTCTACTACGAGGGCGGATTACATGTCATTGACAAAAGCTGCTAAAGAGGGGATATGGCTAAAGGGTTTGATCAGCGACCTTGGGTTACATCAGGATCAAGTTAATCATGAGAGGACCAAGCATATAGATGTGAGGCATAATTTTCTGAGGAGTGAGAAGCGAAACAAGGTGAAGAAAGTGGGTACTGCAGACAATCCTGCTGACATGTTCACGAAGTCTTTTCCAACTAGTAAGTTTCAAGATTGCTTGGACTTGTTGAATGTTCGCAGCTATTAGATAGAATCTGAGACAGAGGGGGAGTTCTGATTATGATTTAGAGCTTAGATGTCAAGGTAGAGATTTGCTGGGTTTGGTGTCATCTAAGTTGGGGACGCCTAAATTAGGGGACAAAATAGCAAAATTCGTAATTCCTGACATGCCAGTCGGGGAGCGACCGAGCCAAGTTTCTGTCAAAAGGGGGCGATCGCGCCCAGGAAGGGAGCGATCGCGAGATGGCTAAAATCGGAGATGGGGCGATCGTTCCATGGGAAGGGGAGATCGCGCCCTACGCCGGATTGGGCCTATTCATCGGCAAAATTGGTTTTAGGGTTGAAAATCCTGTAGGGTTAGGAGTAGGCATATAAATAGAGCCTACCCCAACCATGTTTGTATTTCTTTTTGCTCATCTGTTTTTCTAGATATAGGGTTTGCACAGACAGGAATTCTTTGCCAAGAATTTGTGCACTAGATTAGAGATTGTAATCTGTTGATTTGCAGAAGATAATAATATTCTTTGCCAAGAAGTCGTGCACTAGATTAGAGATTGTAATCAATAAAACAATTCTTTTGTTTTTTATTCTACCTATATTGACGTGAAAACCCTAGCCCATAGAGCTACTCTTATTGTTCTAGAAAATTCTCGTTGAAAGAGTCCCTCCTTCGTTAATTTCGCTGCGTAATTTGGCATCAGAGATGGCGACTAACATTGGTAACAACAACGACACCCAAGCTACCATTCCTGCAATCTTGGATCACATGAAACGTGGCGCTGAAGAACGTCATGTTGAGTTCATGTAATTGTTGCAAAATTTTCAGAATGGTGTCAACCCTATATCATAGGCTGGTACCTAAACATAAAGCTCTAGAAGTGAGATTGGATGATTATTTCGAAGAGTATTTTGAAGAAATTATATGTGATCTAATGATGTGTCACTTAATTATGATTTCGCCTTATGGCCCTATGGGTGAGTTCTTTTAAAGAAGAGATGAAAGATGTCGGTGAGTTAAATCAAGTCTATGCTGAGTTTTTTAAGATGAAATTCGTGGATAACGACCCACACGTAAAGATCCTAGTAAAGCCTATGGAGGTGGTCGATTCAAAGGAGAAAAATCCGTGTCAAACGTGGACATCACCAAAATTTACAAATTATCATATGACCGAAGTCATCAAGAGTTCAAGGAATCAAAACGATGGTTTCATTCTTTATTTGAATTATATAAGTGTCTGTGGAACCAAAAGTGCCAAGAATTTCTATATATTCAAAATATCTTTTCAAGTGACAGGATGTAAAGTAATGCAGCGGAATAATAACCAAGGCTTGATCGAAATCAAAAACCTTCTGCAAGGAATCGCAATTCCCAAGAAAACAAGAACTCCCGAAGAAATCCTTCTGCAAGCCAATAAATTGACCAAGGGTTTGCAAGAAGCAAATATAAATTTAATTGAAAAAAAAAAGTCTCCGTTTTATCTCCTCCAAACAAAGTATAAATACCCCAAAAAAACCTAAAAAAACGAAATACCAATGTAAAGACAAGAATGGCCCTACTTAAAACTCAAAAACAGACATCACGGAATAATCCTTCAGCAAACCCGTCATTGAGGCGCCCACACCATTTCGATTGAGGCGTCCGCCCCGTGACCAGAGTGTTCCTCCTTCTACGAATTGCATTGAGGCGCCCGCACCATTTCACTTGAGGCGCCCGCCTCGTGTCCCGCTTGCTCACGTCTGATTGAGTTACCGTGAGGCGGCCGCATGGAAGGATTTGAAGCGTCCGCCTCGAGTCCAGAAAGTTGGCCCGTGTTTCTCCTCAGTGAGGCGCCCGCCTGGCTACCTTTGGAGCGCCCGCCTGGAACATCCCCCTTCATAATTGTTTGGTGATCGACATCATTCGCCTCCACTACAAAAGGATTCGTCCCCGAATCCATATCTAAATAAAGGGGAACATCTGGGTGGAATTCGACTAAGTCCGTAACATTAAAAGTACTAGAAATATTCCACCCCTCGGGCAAATCAACAACATAGGCATTGTCATTGATTTTCTTCACTATCCGGCAAGTTCCAATCTTCTTGGGGTGAAGCTTGTGGTACGTACCGTGAGGACCCGTTCCTTACGCAAATGAACCATCACCAAATCACCAACAACAAATACCTTCAAACGACGCCGCTTGTCTGCCATCTCCTTATACTTGGCATTCGACGCTTCAATGCTCTTCTTGACTTCAGTCTGAACCGCATCAATCATCTCCGCCATGTTTTCAGCTGCAATACTATACCCCGGAACTCTAGGCAAAGGAATCAAGTCAAGAGTATGCTTGGGAGGCCGTTGATACACAATCTCAAAAGGAGTCTTCCTCGTCGTCCGGTTCGTCATGTTGTTAAATGCAAATTCAGCCGTTGATAGGGCCAAATCCCACTTCTTCGGGTACTCACTACATAGACAACGAACCATAGAACCCATTGTCCTATTCACAACCTCCGTCTGGCCATCTGTATGCAGATGAAAAGAACTGCTGAACTGCAGGTCTGTCTGAAAAATACGCCACAAGGTACGCCAAAAATGGCTAAGAAACTTAGTATCACGGTCTGATGTAATGGATTTCGGGACCCCATGTAGACGGACAACCTCCTTAAAGAACAAACCCGCGATATGAGAAGCATCATGAGTCTTTCTACAAGGGATAAAATGAGCCATCTTCGAGAAACGATCCACCACCACGAAAACAGGGTCATTGGCATGTTGCGTCCTCGGAAGGCCAAGCACAAAATCCATGGAAATATCCTCCCAAGGTCCATCCGGAGTAGGCAGAGGGGTGTACAAACCCGTATTTTGAGATTGGCCCTTATTGATCTGACATACCATACACTTCTGAACAAATCTGTGCGTGTCTCTACGGAGATGTGGCCAATAAAACTTCTTCCCAACGAGCTCAACCGTCTTGTCTCTCCCCAAATGCCCCTGGCTGTGGATCTCTGCAATAAGACTTTCACGAACAAAACCCTGTGGAATACATAATTTGTCCATATAGAACAAGAAGCCGTCCTGCAAGAAAAACAACCCAACAGGATCCCCATTTCTACACTTCGCCCACTCATCTGCAAAATCATCATCAGTGGCATACAAATCCTTCAAGCAATCGAAACCCACAACCACATTATCCATTGTCACCAATAAGTTGACCCTTCGACTCAAGGCATCCGCTACCTTATTATGTTGTCCACTTTTGTGTTTAATAACAAAAGTGAACTGCTGCAAATAAGCAACCCAACGAGCATGCATACGATTAAGTGGCTTCTTACCATTCATATATTTCAAGGCCTCGTGATCGGTGTGAAGAATGAACTCACGCTGCAACAAATACTGCTCCCAATGCTTGATAGCTTGTACCACCGCATAGAACTCAAGCTCATAAACAGTCCACTTCCGCTTAGCTTCCTCCAACTTCTGGCTCATGAAAGCAACCGGTTTCTTGCCTTGAAGCAAAACAGCCCCTATACCAATCACTGACGCATCCGTCTCCAATTCGAAGGGTTTAGAAAAATCTGGTAGAACAAGCAAAGGTGCACTCGGCAATTTCTCCTTGATCAAAGCAAAACTAGTTGTCGCCTCATCACTCCAAAGAAACTTCCCTTTCTTCATACATTTCGTAATTGGAGCCATAATAGTGCTAAAATTCCAAATAAAACGACGATAGAAAGTGGCAAGGCCATGAAAACTACGAACCTCACTGACTGTCGTCGGTGTAGGCCAATCACGAATAGCACGAACCTTGTCCTCGTCCACCCGAATACCATCTGCAGAAACAATATAGCCCAAGAACAACAAATGATCAATCATAAAACTGCACTTTTTGAGGTTCACATACAACTCATTGTCCCTCAAAGTTTGCAGAACTGCCCGAAGATGCTCGATATGCTCCTCCTCCGACCTGCTATAGATCAAAATATCATCAAAATAAACCTCCAAAAATTTACCATTGTAGGGCTTCAGCACTTGATGCATCAATCGCATAAAAGTACTAGGAGCATTTGACAACCCGAATGGCATTACCAACCACTCATACAATCCCTCCTTGGTCTTGAAGGCGGTCTTCCACTCATCTCCCGGTCGAACACGAACTTGATGATAACCACTCTTAGGAAACCTGTACTTAACAGTGATTTTGTTGATTGCCCTACTATCCACGTACATCCTCCAAGTACCATCCTTCTTAGGAACAAGGAGAGCCGGGACTGCACATGGACTCATGCTCTCCTGTATATAACCCTTCTTCAATAAATCTTCTACCTGTTCACGCAAAATCTCATGTTCTGCGGGACTCATCCTGTAGTGTGGGAGGTTAGGCAAAGAAGCACCTGGCACCAAATCAATATTATGTTGTATATTACGCAAGGGAGGTAACCCTGCAGGAAGCTCGTCAGGCATAACATCACTAAACTCATCCAATAAAGACTGCAAAGATGTGGGGACCAAACTAACCTGTCCCAAAACTCCCTTTTGTACCACCGCAAACATAAAAGGAGCATCCACAATATCCTCCACAAACTCATGGGCAGTACACAAAGAAATAATAGGCTTCCCTTTTGGTTTACCACTATAACCAATTTTCAAAGCATGCAAATGAAAACGCACCCCCTCTTTCGTAAAACGAATAAAATTCTCCCGGCCATTATACACAACACTAAGATCATATTGCCAAGGCCTACCCAACAATACATGGCATGCAGACATATCTACTATATCACATAAAACATCATCCTTATAGCTACCAATAGAAAGAGGAATAAGGCATTGCTCATGTACCTTAATAGTGCCCACGTTGTTAATCCACCCCACAGAATAAGGAGTAGGATGCTTGCATACCTTGAGCTTTAATTTCTCCACCAAACCACGAGACACTAGGTTTTCACTGCTCCCACTATCAACAATGATCATAACTGCAACATCAATAACCTTCCCCTTGGTGCGAAAAATGTTGTGTCGCTCCGGATTGGCCTCCTCCGCAGGAGTAGTCAACATAAGCTTTCGGACCACATAAGATTCGTGCTCTTCCTCCTCGTCATCATCTCCATTGGGATCTACATGCACCACGTCACCATCTTCTTCATTCACCCCGTCATCATACTCATCGCGCTCCACCATATTAACTCCCCTCCGTTGTTGCGGACAATTGTTGGAAATATGCCCGGGTTGGTTACACCTAAAAAATTTATCTCCATAATGTTTTGCATAAGGATTATTACCTTGTGCGTTGGTGTTTCGACGAGCCGGTGGGTTTTGTGTGGGCGTCGGAGGTGTAATCTTCTTGCCATCATCAACCTTCGGACCCGCAACTTGGGAAATCTCCTTGCCACCATCAACATTAACACCCGACGACTGTCCCTTGCCACTCGAAGAAGAAGCATCACCAAATCGCCTAAATGTAGTCGGAGCACGAAACGGAGTTGCCAACTATCTTTCCGCCTTCCTCGCCCTAGAAATTGTTTCATTCAATGAGTAGGAAGTAAACAACTCTATATGATGTTTGATATTAACTAGGAGTCCCGACATAAATCTAGCAATCATCTGCGACTCTGTCTCATATAAATCAGTGCGCGCTGATTGCGCATGGAAATCATGAACATATTCATCAACAGTGCGACTACCTTGCTTGCAAGATAAGAATTTCATATAGAGATCCTGATCATGATTTCGTGGAAGAAAACGTTCCCTTAACTCCCTCTTCATATGGTTCCAATAACGAATTTCGGGCTGCCCTTCACGCAACCTCTGCCTAGTCAATTGATCCCACCAAGCAGATGCACCACCACGCAGTTTGTAAGCAACATATGGGACTTTACTATCTTCTTCAATACGCATCAAACGAAAGAATTTTTCAACTTCTGAAAGCCAATCTAAGAAATCTTCCATAGATAACTCACCATTAAAAGCCGGAATATCCGCCCTAATCTTAGGACGTTGGTCATGTGGAGGCGCTGCCCTGGCCTCTCCTTCATCATTATCAGAAACCTCCCCGCCCATCGGCTCATCACGGTGGAGATTTTCCCCGCGAGGACCTGCCCGATGTTGTGGATTGGCATCACCGCCACCACCTACCCGCATCTGCGTCAGAGCCGCCAGTAGTTCTGCATGTTGTTGATCTCGACGCTCTGCATCTAACCGCATACGCTCAAGGATAGCAGTGAGGTCGCCGTTGTTTCTCCCATCGTTTGCCATCACCTCGTCGGAGAACCCAATGATCGTCCGATTTCTGATACCAACTGATGTAAAGTAACACAGCGGAATAGTAACCAAGGCTTGATCGAAATCAAAACCTTCTACAAGGAATCACAATTCCCAAGAAAACAAGAACTCCCGAAGAAATCCTTCTGCAAGCTAATAAATTGACCAAGGGTTTGCAAGAAGCAAATATAAATTTAATTGATAAAAAAAAAGTCTCCATTTTATCTCCTCCAAACAAAGTATAAATACCCCAAAAAAAAACTAAAAAAACGAAATACCAAAGTAAAGACAAGAATGCCCCTACTTAAAACTCAAAAACAGACATCACGGAATAATCCTTCAGCAAACCCGTCATTGAGGCGCCCGCACCATTTCGATTGAGGCGTCCGCCCCGTGACCAGAGTGTTCCTCCTTCTACGAATTGCATTGAGGCGCCCGCACCATTTCACTTGAGGCACCCGCCTCGTGTCCCGCTTGCTCACGTCTGATTGAGTTACCGTGAGGCGGCCGCATGAAAGGATTTGAAGCGTCCGCCTCGAGTCCAGAAAGTTGGCCCGTGTTTCTCCTCAGTGAGGCGCCCGCCTGGCTACCTTTGGAGCGCCCGCCTGGAACATCCCCCTTCAGAATTGTTTGGTGATCGACATCAGTAGAGCCGTCAATTTGGGACGGTCCCGTCGGTACGTCCCGTCTCGCCATACAAATGGGACGGAAAATTTTAGGCCCGCGAAAATTCGTCCCGTCCCGTCCCGTTATCCCGTATTGACGGCTCTACTTGTACCTAAGTTTTGAAACATGAAGTGAAACGTATACCAACCTCCAACCAATTTGCATTCACTTTTAAAATTCATCAATGCTAGGCCAGTCTTAATATATTTTGATTATATAATTTCTTCCGACCTAGCTAATTGTTTGGCCACATATACTGTATACTTAAGCTTGAGCTAGTCTAACACAAATATGTTGTTGAAGTATTTAAAGTCTTCTTGTCCCGCCTTGTCTCGCGTCCCGCAGTAGATTTGGGACGAGACGAAATATTTTAGTCCCGCGAAAATTTGTCCCGTCCCGTCCCGTCTCGCATTAGTCGCGGGACAACATTGTGCCGTCCCGTCCCGTTATCCCGTATTGACGGCTCTAGTGGCAGGGTTATATTTGGTCGCGGAGTAGGTGGTCGTCAGATTTGATAGTGTTCTTGTTAGTAGTTTAGTTTAAAACTGAACTGTGAACTTAACAAATATATCAAATAATCTCATATTGCTCTAAAATATATGTTGATGCTGCTAGTTTGATTTGTTTTGACGATACGAATAATACAATGGTCTCGGATTTTTTTTTCTGAGTTCTAGATCTTAAGATATTTAATTTTAAAGTTTTGGGTGGAGAAAAAAAACAAAAATAGAGGGAGAGAAAGGGACAGCGACATCGCTGTCCCTTTTATGTTGCATGAGTGTATGCTTGTGTATTTATCAAATACTAAATGATTGTTGGATCTCATGGTAATATTAATTTAGGACATTGGACTAGCTGGTTGATTTCCATAATGTGTGTCCTTATGATCATTTGACTTGCTTTTGAAGGATCCATTGGTAATTCTCCCTATAATTAACTTATAAGAGTTGTAAATATGTAAATTATGAAAGACATTTAATTTTAAATCGAATTGCATTTTTGTGTGAATATGTAGGTTCAAATTAAAAATTTTGGTACATTTTATAACAAATTGCAAATTGCAATTGCATGTAAATTTAATGATATATCCTTTCATTCTAATCATTAATTATTAATAATTGATATTTTCTCTATCCCTAGTTTAAAAAAAATCAAATTTGTTTTTGATCAAAAATAAATTTAATTTTTTTTTCAAAAGTTATTTATGAATGAAAGATGTACTAATTTAATTTGGTGTGGATTTTAGGTATATTAAATTAAAAATTGACCGTCTCACACCAATAGGGAGGATATGATCAAATGTAAACCATTGCAGGAGGAAGGAGAAGTAAACTCAGGGAGGAACAATTTTAAATCTTCCCTTCGACTTAGCTTTCTATTTTTTTCTTATTTTTGAAAAGTTCAATATTCAGTTTTGGACTTTGTTGATCCATTGACAAACTCCTTAGTGCTTAGTGAGCGTGCATGCAAAAAAAGGGGCATTTATGTCTTTGTGTTACCAAAGGGTGTCTTTGAAATTTGCAAAATGTTACTCCCTCCATTCCGGCCGAAGTGTCTCAAGTTTCTATTTTGGGCGTCCCATTTAAAATGTCTCATACCCAAAAAAGGAAAGTTTTTTCACTATTCCACCCACTCATTTTCTCTTTTACTTTACTTTTACACTCACAACATTCTCTCTACTAACTATTCCTCCCACTCATTCTCTCTCCTATTTAATTTTTCATACTCACAACATTTAAACTTTTCTCTTTCTTACATCACTTTTCTTAATTCTCGTGCAATTGTCCTTTTCGGACACTTCGGCCGGGACGGAGGGAGTATTCTTAAATTAGGTTTAAATTTCGCATGAGGGGCCTAGAGGAACTGGGGAAAAAAAAAATACTCCCTTCGTCCCGCTACAAATCACACAGTTGGTCAACTGAATCAATTTTTGATCATAATTTTATGAATGTCTAGATATCTCTATGCAATTTTTAAAAAAAAGTTATTGATAGTATTTCTAATAATGAAGCAATAACAATTTTTAAAATTACAAAAAAATATCTAGATATTCATAAAATTATTGGTCAATAATTCACACAGTTGATCAACTGTTTGAATTGTAATGGGACCGAGGGTAGTATGGAGTGAAGGTGCTAACAACCAATGGGGGAAAAAATAGAAAAAATAGGACAGTATTTCCTATTGTGAGCGTTGTTGGGGGAGGGGGTGATCCCTGGTGTAGGGGGGTTAGAGAGAGAAACAACCAACAGTTTTAGAGAGAGAAACAACATAGAGAAGAGAGAGAAAAAGTTTTTTTTTTTTCTTTTCGCCTTTTCAGAAAAGATGGTCGAAGAGAGGTTCCTCCTCTGAGATCATCCTGAAAAGGGTAGTCAAGCAATTTGTTCAATTTTTCTTTCAATTCTACCATTTTTATGCAATTTCAAATTTTGTTTTTGCACCCATTTTCAAAAATTTAATTTTTGACTCCCACCACTACCACCACCACCAATAATTGCATCATCCTCTCTCCCCTCCTCCACAACCACCACCCTAGCAGCTAGAAAAGTCAAAGTATTGTTACATTGACTGCCTTTTCCCCCTCATTTCTGGTAAGTTCTTGGATTGCGTGCTATTAGGGGTATTCCATGTCTTTTTCCTTTATTTCCTTTTTTTATTCTTTGCATACCCTTTTTTGTGGTATGCCTCGTTAGACATTCATGTTTTCTAGCTATTTGATGATACCCACATTGTTGATTTTGTGTTTTATGCATTATTTCAGAATCTGATTGGATTGGAGACAATAATCTGCTGATTCTATTGTGTCATCAATGACTAGAATGGAGTTTTATAAGGAATGGTTTTAAATAGCTAGCAATGAGAGACCAAAATATGTTGATTAAGTCCAAGAGGGCTGGTGATTTTTTTTTTTCCTTGTAATTTATAGGGGTCTTTTGTTAGGTTGGTAGTTTTATTTATGTTATTGTTATTGTTGATGATCTGGGAAAATAAGGGAAACTATTGGTTTTGTTGTTAAGTGATTAATTACGTTGTTATTGTCCGAGTTATTATAACTCGGAGGGGGATTGGCTATACAAGTACGCTGGCTATTTCATATTGCCACTTGTATAGCATCCTGGCAGTTAGCAGAAAACGAAGTTACCTCCACAATACAAGGTTTGGCAAGCAATGGGGTGTAGATGGTCGACCTATGGAATGCAGATAACGTGCTTGATTCTTATTTTGGCTCAAGGGTGTTTCTCTCTAAATTCTGAAGGTTTGCTTAAAATTTTTGCCTATTCAAAGAAAAAAAAAATCTTTTTTATTTCATTTCATTTTCTAAACATCTTCCTTAGATATTGTATATGGGATGTCATGTTATAGGTTTCGTGTTGTTGGAATTCCATAAACGAGTGTATTATGACCCGTATGGTGCGTTTGATAATTGGAATGCTACTGATGTGGACCCATGCTCATGGTCGGGTGTTCATTGTGTCGACGGTCAAGTACAAATATTGTAAGTCTATTTCCCCTTTCACTTTATTTCAACTTATGTTTAATAGCGTAAGCCTTGAACAAAGCAAAATGTTCAATTTTACTTCTTTGTATCCTATAAATGATTTCTTTGTATTGGTAGCCACTACAAATACTATAAGACAATCTTGTACTCTTTAATGTAGTTTAGGCTGCTAGGTGATCATTGATGACTGGCTGTGATTCTAATAAATTTTGGGTTCTTTTGTATAGAGATCTTAACGAGCTCTCTTTGGAAGGCGTACTGGGACCCGAGATTGGGAACTTAACTAACCTGAGAAGCCTGTAAGTATTTAAGCTACCTTTTGTGATTTAGATGTGTTTTGTACTTTTCTTAGCTCCTGATTTCCTTAAAGTACCTCACCGCCTAAGCTGGAAGCATGCTAAATGGAAAGCTATGTGCTTGTTCTCGTAACTTATTTTGGAAATGGAATCTATGATCATTATGCAAAATTAGCCTATAAAAAAAGATGGTCTAGGAATCATAATCTTTTTAATCTCAGTTGAACATTACTCTAACGCTGTACGTTGTTGATGGATTATGTCTTGAGTTTGAAAGTTGCAAACACTGAGAAAACTAGTTGGGATATTTCTTGAATGGTAACCCTTATGTGGCGCCTAGGACGTCCAAGTGCCCCAAGGAGGTCTATCTATTATATCTAGGGGTACTATTTCATAGCATGATTAATGATATTCCTGTTGAGGCTTTAAATGTGCACTTTTTTTTGTTTTTGTGTGTGTGTGTGTGCTTCACTACATGTATTGAAAACTGGTAAAATTTATATATGATCAACGCTCATATAGCATTACGTTTTCCACGGGAAGTAGCTCAATGGGTAACTGAGACCATATTAGCCTTTTTCTTTTTCTTTTTGCTTACTGGGATTACCCATAAGTCTCAAACATGGTCTTGTGGCCAAAAAAGGGGGGGGGGGGGTATTGCTAGATGCAGATTTGAGGGAAGTCACTTGGTCCTGTATTCTGGGATCTATGTACTAGATTTTATCTGTTTTGAAGCTCATATTTCCAAACTTATATTTTCGTGGCGATAATCTTTGTTTCTTATCTTTTTCTGTGTTCTCATTTATTTTCTTAAGCTTTTTTGAGGTAAGTTTTAAGTCCCCCTCCTTGACTCCTTGTTTTGTGATGGTGAGGTGTAGCCCCCATCACCTTTGATTTATTATTTTCTATCAATAAAGTTTAGGGGGAATTACCCATTTCGCGGAATATATATATATATATATATATATATATATATATATATATATATATATATATATATATATATATTGAGATTCTTGCTGACTTATTCTTTGTCTTATCACTTGCACTATTTTTTTTGTGCAGAATACTCTCTCAAAACCATTTTTCTGGATCTATTCCCAAAGAGCTTGGTGGGCTTACTATGCTAGAGGAAGTAGACTTGAGGGATAACAAGTTCAATGGAACTATTCCAGCAGAATTAGGAAGGATGCGATCCCTGAAACGCTTGTAAGTCATTAATTTATTGGTATTGAAAATCACTGAGAATAGTAATTCTCTTGTTCCTGCACCTCTGAACCTAAATCTTTACTCGTGCACTCCAGGTTGCTCTGCAACAACAATTTTGAAGGCAGCATTCCTTTGGAGCTCCTAAGGCTAACCTTGCTCTCTGAATTGCAATTTGATGAAAACCTTACTTTTGCAGTTGCTGGTGGAATTGGGTGTCTGAATAGAAAATTTGGACACTGGTAAGACATTTCTAAGTTCATTAAAATCCACATCACATATACTAGCTGTCCACTTTCGCTTTGTCCCAAAATACAGTCTTATTTCAACTAGTCATATATTTTAAAGTGGGACATTTTGGGATATTTCATTTTATACTCCCTCCGTCCCATTAAAAGTTGCAATTTTATTTTGGACACGAAGATTAAGAAAAAGTGTGAGTGGTGCAAGTGTTGTGAGTATGAAAAGTGAAGTTGGAGCGATAAGGTGGGATAGTGAATAGTAAATGGACAGTTGTTTTGAGTATGCAAGTGAATTCCATAGAATAAAGAAGTATTTTAATATTTCCATTTTGAGAAAGTGTAATTTTTAGTGGGACGTCCAAAATGGCAAAGAGTGTAACTTCTAGTGGGACGGAGGGAGCATTTTTGGGGGTGGGGGCGCAAATAAAAAAGTGGGACTATATTTTCGGAATAGAGTGAACTTATTGCTTTCAGATCACTCAAGATATATGTAGTTTATGTTGACTGCTCTACTGGACAATCAAGCATATACTGCTAGTTTGTCGTTTCTTCTCATTTATGAATATTATGGACAGCGTATGGCAGAACAGTGTGAAACATGCTAGGAAAGGAGAATCCAATGGGGAACCGTTAAAAGGGACATTTACTAGGTACTTCAGTCTTTTCACACAGTAAGAACGCAATATCTTCTTTTATCCTTCTCCCCTGAGTTTTGTTAAATTCAATTTATTGAAATTATGCATTTAATTTGATTTTTTTTTCAAGGCTGAACTTTGGGAAGGACTCCTCAGATAGTCATGCAGATAGTTGCTGCGACAATGTAAGAAGTGAGTACAAACTATTTATTCAATCTTGCCAAATTGAGTTTAAGATGAAACCCCATACCTACTTAGATACCTAGTTAAGGGGGTTTTGTTTTTTTGACATCATAGGTTTATCGGAGCCAGAATTGGTGCGAGACGTACATAACCTAGTTAAGGTTGTCCGTCGTAATCTTGCTGAACAGTCCACTAACCTAGCTGCTATACCTCCTGGTGAATCAACTCGTGATCATATTATTGCTCTTCCCAGTAGCAGAAGCAGCGGGTCATTCCCTGCTGTACCAAAGGAAAAGGCACAATCTCCTACTCTTGCATCAGCACCTATTAGCCCTCCAAATCAGGGGACTTATAATACTTCAAATCCTAACCCTACATCGAAACCGAGCGATAAAGAAGATTCTTCACACGAGTGGAAGTACATAGTTGGAATTTCTATTGGTGTCTTCCTGATCATTCTTGGTGGGGTTATGTTCTTCATTTGTCGAACACGAGCAGCAACCACAATAGGTCCTTGGAGGACGGGACTTAGTGGGCAATTGCAGAAAGCATTTGTTACAGGTAACCTTCCCGATTGAATTCGCAGTTGCTTCTTCGTGATGATTATACCTTATCATATGCTAATTTATACTCCATAAAAAAATTGTATTTTAAGAGGGGGGATAAGTTTATTGCCATTCATGAAGCTACAAGCAAGTAAAGCTACATCCTTATAAAGCATGCCATAAACAACATGACTATTTTTTGTATTTATTCACGGAGGAAATATGTTTCTAACTTGGCAATTTTGATTGCTAGTGATGTTAACAATGGAGTAGTAAGATTTACTGATTTTTGTATATACATAATGAACATTTGAGAGATTCAAATGAAGGTGTCCATAACTCAAGGTAGAATATTGGTACTTTCATGTCTTGAGTTTGATTACGTAATTTAACTTGATTTCCTTGTACTTTCTTTGATAATATATCTAGTGATATTACAAAAGTCAACATATTCCATACAAAATTAAATTTATAGAAACCATATCTTGAGTTTTTTGACCTAATCTCTAATTAAAGGCTTGCATTTTGAAACCACCACATGCTTTTAAGGTATTTATAAACTGCTAAAATTTGAGACAATACTGTGGCAGTCAAATGGACATTTCTACTTTCAGCTGCTGTTAAAAAATACTCACTCAGAATCGACCCTATCATTTTTCATTCTTGGTTACGTACTTCCCATAAAGACATTTCTTCAGGCAAATCTGAATTATGGGTTGAATTTTTTTCTTCAGGTGTCCCCAAGCTGAACCGTGCTGAGCTGGAAACAGCATGTGAGGATTTTAGCAACATCATTGAGACCAAGGATTGTTGTATCATTTATAAAGGAACACTATCAAGTGGAGTGGAGATCGCTGTTGTATCAACCACAATAACATCATTCAAGGACTGGTCAAAGCGGGCAGAAATTGCCTATCGCAGAAAGGTTTGTTCTTGGTTTGCGGGGAAAGATGTTTCTGATCATACCACTCATGATCTTTGATTTTACATACCTATTCTTCCCATATATTTCTTGAAATAATTATATTCGATGTTTTTTCCTATGGCTTTTATGTAGATTGATACACTCTCACGTGTGAACCACAAAAACTTTGTTAATCTTATTGGGTACTGTGAGGAAGATGAACCTTTTGTGAGAATGATGGTGTTTGAGTTTGCTCCAAATGGGACCCTCTCGGAGCATCTACACGGTAGTTTTGTTGGTCATTTGTATTGTTTGTGAGATTTCTATGCTTGACATGATGTATTTACTTTTTTCTTTTTTTTTTTCCACTTGTAAAATCAGTTCAAGAACTTGAGCACCTTGACTGGAATGCAAGGATGAGGGTCATTATTGGAACAGCTTATTGTGTCCAATACATGCATGAACTGAATCCTCCGGTGGTGCTCTCTAATTTGGATGCCACCAACCTCTATCTGACTGATGATTATGCTGCTAAAGTAGGTTGCTTTTATCTCTTTTTTTTTTTTTTGTGTGTGTGTGTGTGTGTGTGTGTGTGTGTGCGCACTGTTATGTCAATTGACACAAGACTAATGGGAAATAAAAAATGTGTTGCTTTCTCAGGTTGCAGATACCAGTTTCTGGAGAGAGTTTCTACTCAAGTCAAAGATATCAGGAACAGAAAATGAATCGGAACATTCAGAAATGCCAGCACCAGCTGATGCGGACACAAATGTGTACAGTTTTGGAATGATGTTGCTTGAAATCATTTCCGGGAAGCTCCTCACTCGGATGAACATGGGCCCATTTCGATCTGGGTAAGAGCTTTGTTAACATAATGCATGAGAAGAGCACCAGACAATTTCCTAAGAAACAAGTTTCTAGTGATGGTAGGGATATAAGGTTGGTAGGGTCCACTCGGGCTTTGAGGTCAGTAGGGCTCATTACCTAGTCGACTACACGACCTCATCTCATGTGGTTGTAGGGTTGATAGGCTATGGTCCCTAATGATCTCACACCCACCGTGTTCACAAGCCTATGGCTATGAGCTCAGTAGAGGGTGGACCCTACCAACCTCATCTTGATGGCCGTTAGGTCGACTGAAGTGAACCCTGCTTACCTCACAACCATAAGATTACTACTTGATCCATATACTCGTTCCTAAGCATGTGATTGTGAGGTAGGTAGCACACGATCAGCCTTAGTAGCAAGGGGGTCATTTGACTCCCGTCAAGTTTGGAAGTTGTCATTTTTAGCACCTTCAAATTTTAGTAAATATCATCTTACTACTAAAAATGATCATTTTTTTTTGGGAAAAATGACAAAAAGTCCCTATTAAAAATTTTCACATCTAAAAATTCCAACAAATAATTCTTCAATCAAAAAAGCCCAAAAAATAGATTTTCAATACCAAAAAGTCCAAACTTTAACGATTTAACCAATGCCATTAAATTTGAGAAATCATAATGATGGAAACTTGATTTTCAATTATGAGTTGACAAAAATAAATTTATCATTTTGAAAAATAATAGTAATAAATTTTCAAATAATAATACTATCGATATAAATAAAATTGTAAAATATATAAAAGTAATAATTTTAATAATAATTTTAAAAATATTGATGAAAGTGATAATATTCCGAACATATTTTTCATGATTGTTATTAATTATATTATTTTAATTTCTAAATATAAATTATAATTTAATTTAATAAGAACATTGCAATTGCTTTTCTAATCATTGTTGGACACGAAATTAAGAATTTATCGAATTATTATTACTATTTTTATAATAAAAGTAAATATATTTTATTATTATTAAATCATTATTGTTATTAAATATATAATAATGCTTATAAACGTAAAGTCTCACTTTATAAAACAAAGGTAAATTTTCATCTATATAAAAGCTCCAAACTTAACAACATTGGGTTAAATCTTTAAACTTTGGACTTTTTGGTATTGAAAATTTAACTTTGGACTTTTTTGTATTGAAAATTTAACTTTGTGACTTTTTAGATTGAATAAATATATTTAGGACTTTTTGGATATGAAAGTTTCTTAGAGGGACTTTTTGGTATTTTTCCCATCATTTTATTAGTTTTGGCCCCTTGATTTTGGGCGAAATTTGCACTATATAATTTTTTTTACCCCCTTTTATGATATATTTGGATTCCTTGCCTATTTATGCCTAAAGCAAACTTGACCCCTTTTCCAATTTTTTTTGGCTTCGCCACTGCACCCGATATTGACTTTTCATCCACATGATCACTACTTGGCTAGTGGACCCTACGATCTTTTCGCCACGTGACCAATAATCCTCGGTCCAAAAAAACTCATTTATAATTAGTGATCCGGTGCATTGCTCCTAATGCAAATCTTTATGGACGCAAATAAACTCCTAACCATTACTAATCCAAATACTACAATATTTTCAGGCTTCTGAATACCTACTGGACAAAGAGCGCATGAGAAGCATAGTTGATCCGACCTTAAAATCGTTCAAAGACAAAGAGCTTGAGGTCATATGTGAGGTAATCCAAGAATGCATCCAACATGATGCAAGAAAGAGACCAACAATGAGGGAAGCAATTTCAAAACTAAAAGAAGTAATTGACATTTCCCCTGAAGCAGCGACTCCAAGACTATCTCCTCTATGGTGGGCTGAACTGGAGATCCTATCAGCCGAGGCAGCTTAATCCTGACATTCTTAACTAGGTTATACTAAACCTTATACGTATAGATATACAAATATGAATCAAATTCCATATACGCCCGTATCCTTGTTTTACTGTTGCGCCACACCATTCGTTCATTTATTCAATCTTTCTGTGACCCTTGCTCCTCGCCTCCGCCATTTCAGGGGTTAGGTGCCTTGTACTGTGAGCTAACACTTGTGCTACATTTTACTCTTGTAATGAAAGATTGGTATCTAAAAGATAAAATTAAACTGGGATTTCCAGTATGTCTTTTAACAAGTTTGTGATGTAGTTGAATGGAAATTCTAAGGTTACTTTAGCCTATTGATTGCATATTTCTGGGTTTGTGGGAATTTTATCTGTGAATTTACTAGTACTCAAAAGCCCGTGCCAATGGCACGGGTCAGTACAAAAATATAAGGAGTGAAAAAAATGATAAGTAGAATAAAACAACTTCTCCATGAGTTGTCTCATGCCTAACTATCAATGTACATCAATTATGCCTTACATCCTTGGTTACTCTTTACGTAGAAATCTATGACAGTTTAAAAAATTGGAAAATAAACGAAAATGACTAAGAGCATTCTCAAAAGAGGCACTGAAACTAAAAACAGGCTTCAATTATTCGAAGACAAACAATCATAAATTATAAATTATTTAGAGAAATAATATAGAAAGAACTTTCGATATTTGTTAAAAAAAAAACATTAATCCGTTTGAATACTTCTTCAACTGTAATGAGCGAGCAAAACATAAAAGCATGAGATATGCCATAACATAGAAGAGAACCTGATGCCTCCATCTGTTTATACCTGCATGTTCACAAAGAAATTCTTGTTGATAATGGTGATTTTCAAACTGGCCAAGTAAAAGAAAATAAAAAAACATAATGATAATAATAAAAGAGTCGGTGAATGAGTTGTCAAGAAAAGTTTTACATACCAGACGTCATCTGAATTTTGGGATTCACATGTAGCAACTCGAGAATCTCGTTCAGGACATAACTCTTAATTAAATCTTTTCCTCCATATTGCCATTTCACCTTTCTCATGTTTCTTCTCCCAACAAAGAAGATTAGCCATCTCTTCAATCTTCCTCTGCTCCTCTTCGAGATCCTCTTTAGGGAGCTGCCACGCTTTATAGTTATTCCTCGAGTTAGTAGGTGGGCCAGAAAGCACCCAGTATGCACCAGGTCTAAGAACTCGATCAACTTCCATCAAGTACTTTCCTTCTGCCAACATCATATATTTCCATAATCAGATAAGTATTACTCCCACTATCCCTTATGAGTGTCATTTATAGAGTTTGTTTGTCCTAAATCCTAATATGACTAAATGAGGGGTCGATTTTGTTTCCCAGTTTAGAAAGAGGCTAATGTGCACACAACTGTTGCAAGGGAAGAACAAAAAATCGACATTTATTTTGAGAAGGAGGAGCATAAATTAACACTCATAGAAGAATATCAATGATAATCAAAATCAGAAAAGCACATTAGAATTAAGGAATAAATAGGTAAGTTTCTACCCAACTATTTTTAAGAAAATCAATAAGAAGAAATATTATGACAATAAAAATAGAAATAACATTAAAATTATTGTTATTAATGAAAATCAGACTTATTGTTCTTTCACGCCAATGACTGTTGTGCAGACTCCACCTTCTGCTTGTTTTACAAACTCCTCTCGAACATAGACAAAAAAGATAGCAAACACATTTATATAACTATATTTGATGTATTAAATTTGATTATATAGAAAAAAAAAAAAAAACTCCCACGTCCCCAAAGATAGTCCCATTTTTGAGTGACTAATTTGATTGAACTTTGTTAAATAAATTAGAAAAAAATAATTATCCAAATTATTTTTTAAAAAGTGGGAATATCTTTATTGGACAGAGGAGTATATAGAAAATAGTTATATATATTAAAGAGAAATAACCAATGATAGGAAATATTTGATTAAAAAAAGAAAGATATTTCAAATACAGATGTAAATACAAAATTTTAGTGACCAACTTCGATAGAAAATGGAAGAAAAAACACAATACAACACAATTTTCAAACCTACTGAATGTCGACAAAGAAGAGAGTAGCTTCTGTAACAGGTGTCAATTGGAGATGGGTCTTCACCTGAGAGAGGAGGAATGCAGGGGAGGAGAACATTAGTTCTTTACTAATTAAGCAAATAGAAAAATAGTTCTTTACACAGAACAGTCACAAACACACAAACTATCGTAAAATTGGCGGCAACCAATTTTACAAAAATTATATGCCATTCAAGTACGTTTTAGTGTCCCTCTTTACGTTGAGATTTATGGATTTTCTTCCATAATTCAATTAAGTTGTTTGTTATTGCACGTTCACTGTGAGATCCACATTAGGCTTCTTTTCCTGATAAACATGCATATGTGTCATCTGAATGTTACTAAGTGCATAAAACCACAAATTCACGTTATAGTACTTTCTAATGGAGGGAACCTCCGTGAAGCCTTTACCAGCTTAGCATTGTAACAAATTAAGATTGTTTTAAACTATTTCTTTGACCAATGAACATGTTTTCCACTTGTAACATCGAAAAGAGAATAAACAGGCCTATCTTTGCACAAATGCATTAGAAATTTGTAAGTTGATAAAAATCGTCTCTCAACTCTCATTTCTTAGAACCATATCAGCTCTCACTCTGTTTACTTGGATTCCCTCTTTTGCTTATGTTTTGCATATCACATTGCAACATTAGATCTACTCTGGATAAAATCGGCATGCACATGGAACTGAAGAACTGAAGCATCACATCCCTACCCCAACATTCATTAATCAAAAGCCCCAAATCAGTAATAATAGAGAACAACAATTACAGATTCCACCACAAAGTAAATCGAAATTGAAACCCTAATAATCTACAGAAAGCAAACCAAATCGTGAAATCCAACCGAACTTAACATCATAATTCACACACAACAACATATTTAAAACAGGAATCACAATAACACCGAAAATGCAACATATCAAAGACAGGAATCACAATAATCTCCAAAATTTACAAGGATTGAACCGAAACTTACCTGAATGAAGCAGTCATGGAAAACCAACCGAACCAGTGCGGGAACAACGTCAGATCGTTCTCTGTGAAGACGACGAATGGCTGAACGGATATGGGTTTTTTCAGGGGTTTCTCTCTCTAAGACAAACCCTCTCCTGTATAGTGTGTTTAACGTGAAAAGGGGAAAAAGAGGCAGGACGGGGAAGAATGGTGGTTGACGGAGGAGGGAGAGAATGCGGAAGAAAAATGGCGCAGCCGTGGAAGCAACTGGCGTTTGACGGAGAGAGGGAGAAGAGATCGTGGGAGAGGGGAAGGAATTTAGGCCGTAGGATCAAATTGCCAAGATTAAATCTCAGCCACCACTTATTCAAGGCTAAGAGGCAGTTAAAACATTCATGTATTGTATTATAGACTAGTACTCAAAAGCCCGTGCCAATGGCACGGGTCAGTATGCATACTGTTCAAGCGAAAAAAATATAAAGAACCCCTTTTATTTTTGTCTTTCTCACGTAAATCCTCACAACATCTATTTTCCGCTTTTCAACATTAATCCCGAATCATACATCCATTGAGAGTGTTTTTCATATATGCAATATGAAAAGTGTTAACCGAAAACAGACGTAAATTATCAAAATAAAACTTTTTCAGTACCTTCTCTGTTAGTAAATTCAGTAATTAGTTGCACAGTAACAATAAAAAATCAATCATTGTATAACAAAATGATTGTTTAGTTTTCACTTTGAGGGATATTTGAGAAAGTAAAAAATTTAAACATATTTATTGCATAAATACATAAAACCACATGGTAATCTCCTATAAATCTCCAAAAGGTGAACTCAAACAACAATTCACAATAAAAGATTGAGTAGACACATTACTGACTGAAACATTTGTGCATTACATAGATATGAAAAACAATTGACACAAATACTAAGGCTTACGTATAACAAATTGGTTTTCATGAACATGCCCAAATACACTTAACACAACTGATCTCAGCCTCATAGGCCAACTAATGAACATCAACAGCCCTTGCAACATAAATCAATAAAAAGGGAAAATTGAATTGTTGTTTTGGAAGAGGTACCCCTTTTAAATACACCAACACAGATTTTACAACTACATGAGAACAACAATCAATTAAGGGCATCTTTCAATTAAATAATGTTCATCAGCAACCCCAAATTTTATAGGTGAAGAGAGCAATAAAAAAAAACATACATCAAAACAAATTAAACAAATAAGCGCAAAATTAATCGAAAAGGAAACGAAGATCGAAGCAATAAAATGTTTATTACCAATCGTTGTCCCTTCAACAACGTCAATGTCATCTAAAAAAAATTACTCTGTAAACTACTTAATATGGCAAACCGAGGGGGGGGGGAGTGTTTCAATTTCCTTTTGCGCGCTGATGGAGGGAAAACTGTGAGGACCCCGACCCGGAACCTACACGTGTCCCGAGTTGGAGCGTCCTCAAACTAACCCGAAAACACTAAACTTTTAAAACTTTACTTTGACTTTCAACATAAACATTAATAATATAACATTTTAAAAGAACTCCACTCAACTCCACATCGGAGGAGGAGATAACTAACTTCGAAAACGATCAACTGTTTAGTTACAAAAGACATTGGTTTTTAACGTAGAAAGATAAAGTTTATAATTACAAACGCCCAAAAAGAATTATGACAAAATAATTTCTACGCCAACCTAACGTACCCCGAAAATATCCCAAAATGCTCACAGCCAAACTCCTTTCCGTCCTTACTTGGGCGGTCCTCCTGTCTCGGGATCTAAAACAGTAAAGGGAGAGGGGTGAGAATAAATCTCAAAGAAGCTATTATGGATGCAAAGAATATGCCAAATAAATGCAACATATAACAAGTCACACATAACACATTGGGAAAGCTATAAACACATTCCATTACCTTGGTTTACCTTTTCCCGTCCGAACAAGAGTCGTACAACATTGGGTATAATAATACTCCAATTTACAAGCGAGCCGCTTAAGCAATACTCACGTCTTAAAAGACCCGTTTTCGTGGAACCAAATAAGACAAGAGCAACTCGTAAGGCTTTTGGCTCAATACAGACGCTATAACCCCAACCTCGTGGCCACAGAGGGGACTGGTCACGTATATAACATAATCCGATCACATTAGGTCACACTTCCATAATTGATCGTGATTCTCGTTATACCCCAACGTCACCGACTCACACATATCAAGCACGTAATAGATACTTGAATAAAATCCACAAAAAGGGATAAACAATAGCCACATGGTAATATATACTCATGCCCAACAATATCAAAGTGTAACAATTTATGAGTACACTAAACAATATCAACAACAATATATATAACATCAAGTAAGGAAATGAGAGATCATAAACCTACCCTACAAATTCCATATACAAGGATACAAGACCTAAATGAAGGTTCAAGTTCAATTACTAAGTGGGAGTCACCCTTTTTAAGTGGCCAAACAACTTGCCAAACGATCCTTGTTTAAATTAAGAAAAACCGGTTCAGTGGTCTCGGGCGACCGCCTACACTGGGCGACCGCCCAAGTGGACCTCAAGAGAAATTGTGGTTTACGCCGGCTTGGGCGACCGCCCTTAACCACTGGGCGACCGCCCAAGTGGACTTCAAGGGAATTTGGACCTCTGCCGGCAGGCGGACCGCCCAAGCCCACTGGGCGACCGCCGCCCAAGCCCTCCTCCACTTTTGCAGATTTTTAACCCCTTTCAACCTAGTTCATCCTTTCCTTCCACCATGGCTTGTTCAAGAACACCAAATGATAACTTCATCTTACCAAGTCCCTTACCAAAACATGTAAATTCAAAATCAAGTAATCCTAGATCATTTATCTACACCCAATCTACCCATTTCAAACCCTTTTTACAAGATCTTCCATGAACCCTAACTTCAATAATTCCATTTTCCCAACATTTAACTCTCCTAAAGTTTCCAAAGCAAGAACCAAGCATCACAAGAACAAGAAGAACATCAAGGAGAGTATGAACAATTAAAAGAAGGGAAGTCATAACAACTTACTTGGATTTTATAAGGAAAGATTGGTCTTGATGGGTTCCTCTAGGTGATTCAACTTCAATGGTGCTCTTGGACTTGAATTTGGTGAAGAAATGCTTGGCTTCAAGGTTTGGTGCTTGGAGCTTCCATGGGAGTTCTCTAAGGCTTTCTCTAGTATCAATTAGGATGAATGAAGGAGAAGGAGGGGAAGGGAGTAAGAGAGGTGATGGAGGGAGGACACTTGGCAAGAGGAGGGAATGTTACTAACTTTGGCCCCCCATGGAAATTAAATCAAGGCTTTCACCCTACCCATTTAAATTAAGTTACATCCTTATCCCATTAATTCATCCTACTCATTTAACCTCCCTACACTATTTATCATATTTCCATTTATTATTATTTCCCCTAGTTCTTTATTTAATGTCCAATAAATTCTCATAAGATCCTAATTTTACTTTTCACTCAATTTATCTCAATTTAAGAATTTAAAGGTATAATTGAACATATAAAGATAACATAAACATTAAAAGCATATAATTTATTATTTAAAATGAGTGCCTAGGGTTGGGGTCGTCACACTCACTCCCCCTTAAAGAAAATTCGACCCGAATTTTAAAGAAAACTTACTTGAATTTTCAAACAACCACGGGTATTTCGCCCTCATCTCCGACTCTAGCTCCCACGTCGCTTCCTCTACGGTGTGGTTCTTCCAAAGGACTTTTACTATCGGAATACTCTTAGTTCTCAACTCCTTAACTTGGAATTCTAGGACTCTTAATGGCTCTTCAACATAAGACATGTCCGCTTGGACATCATCGGGAGGAGAGCTCAAAACATGGGAGGGGTCATGACAATACTTCCTCAACATCGAAACATGGAAGACATCATGGAGTAAAGAAAAAGACGGAGGCAACGCTAACCGGTAAGCCAATTCCCCTATCTTCTCTAGAATCTCAAACGGACCTACAAACCTCGGAGCCAACTTACCCTTATTACCGAACCTTTTAATCCCCGTCCTGAGAGACCTTCAAGAACACAAAGTCACCAACCCGAAAAGATAAATCCCGTCTTCTATCTGTTTCCGCGTAGCTTTTCTCGTCTACTCGAGCCGTCTTCAATCTATCCCGAATCACCTTGATCTTCTCCGTAGAATCCCTAACCAAATCCGGGCCCCAAAGTCTCGCTTCACCAACCTCGTCCCAACACATCGGAGATCGACACTTCCTACCATACAACGCCTCATACGGAGCCATCTCAATACTAGCCTGATAACTGTTGTTGTAAGCAAACTCGACTAACGGTAGATGATCCTCCCAAGATAATTGGAAATCCATCACACAAGCTCGTAACATATCCTCAAGTATCTGAATAGTTCTCTCGGACTGACCGTCGGTTTGAGGATGAAACGCGGTACTAAAACACAACTTAGAACCCAATGCTTCATGCAATGCTCTCCAAAATCTAGATGTAAACCTCGGATCTCTGTCAGACACAATACTAACCGAAACCCCGTGAAGTCTCACAATCTCCTTCAAATACAACTGGGCTAACTTCTCTAACGAAAACTTAGTTGACACCGGAAGAAAATGAGCCGACTTTGTCAATTTATCCACAATAACCCAAATAGCATCCATCTTCTTCGCGGTAAGAGGTAGACCCGAAACAAAATCCATCGAGATCCCTTCCCATTTCCACTCCGGAATATCCAATGGTTGAAGTAGTCCCGCCGGTCTTTGATGTTCTGCCTTAATCTGTTGACAAGTCAAACACTTAGATACATAATCCGCTATTTCTCTCTTCATTCCATTCCACCAATATCCACGCTTCAAGTCTTGATACATTTTGGTACTTCCCGGATGAATCGCAAACTTGGACTTATGGCCATCCTCTAAAACACGCTTCTTGATTTCCGGCGATGACGGAACGCAAATTCTCCCTTGGAAAGTTAAAATCCCATCTCTATTCAAAGCAAACTCCCCGGTTTTCCCATCTTGCACTTGATCTAAAATCTTCTTCAACTCCGGATCACCTTGTTGAGCTTCCTTCAAATCCCCATACAAAGTCGGAACGGCTCTAACATTCGCAATAATTACTTCACTCTTCAATTCCCGAGAACTCAAAGCTGTCATATACGCCTTTCGGCTAATCGCATCGGCCACCACATTGGCCTTCCCCGGATGATAAGAAATTATACAATCGAAATCTTTCAAAAACTCAAGCCATCTCCTTTGTCGGTTGTTCAACTCCTTTTGGGTGAATAAGTACTTCAAACTCTTATGATCGGTGAAAATCTCGAATTTCGCCCCATAAAGATAATGCTTCCACTTATGCAACGCAAATACAATCGCCGCCAATTCCATATCATGAGTAGGATAATTCTGTTCCGCCGGTGATAACTTCCTAGAGGCATACGCAATAACCTTTCCATTTTGCATCAACACACATCCCAAACCCGCCTTCGAGGCATCACTATAAATCACAAAATTCTCACAACCATCCGGAAGGGTAAGAATAGGAGCCGTTGTCAATCTCTTCTTCAATTCATCAAAGCTTGCTTCACACTTGGAATCCCATACAAACGATACATCTTTCCGAGTCAACCTAGTCAACGGAGTCGCAATCCGAGAAAACCCCTCAATGAACCTCCGATAATACCCCGCCAAACCAAGAAAACTACGGACCTCGGTCACAGTCGAAGGTTGCTTCCAATTAACCACGGCTTCAATCTTTGAAGGATCCACGGAAATTCCCGAACTCGACACAACATGCCCCAAGAAAGAAATCTGCTCAAGCCAAAACTCGCACTTACTGAACTTAGCATACAACTGCTTCTCACGAAGAACGGACAAGACAATCCTCAAATGATTCTCATGCTCTTCCCGGGACTTAGAATACACAAGAATATCATCAATAAAGACCACCACAAAATATCAAGATAAGGCTTGAAAACACGGTTCATCATATCCATAAATACGGCTGGAGCATTGGTTAACCCAAACGGCATCACAACAAACTCATAATGACCATATCTAGTTCGAAAAGCTGTCTTAGCAACATCATCCGGTCTAATCTTCAACTGATGGTATCCGCTTCTCAAATCAAGCTTTGAGTAGATAACGGAACCTTGGAGTTGGTCAAACAAATCATCTATATGCGGAAGAGGATACTTATTCTTAATGGTGGCTTGGTTCAACAAACGATAGTCAATGCACAATCGTAAGGTACCATCCTTCTTCCTAACAAACAAGACCGGTGCTCCCCACGGAGACACACTAGGACGAATAAAACCTCGGTCTAACAATTCTTGCAATTGGACCTTCAACTCTTTTAACTCGGCCGGAGCCATTCTATAGGGTGCTTTAGAGATAGGTGCGGTACCGGGCACTAAGTCAATACAAAACTCTATCTCACGATCCGGAGGCATAGAGTACTCGCTAGAAAACACATCACTAAATTCATTAACAACAGGAACATGAGCTAACTCGGGAGACTTCTTATTGGAATCTACCACATAAGCCAAGTAACCCGCACACCCTTTAGATAGCATCTTTCTAGCTTTTAAGGCAGAAATAACATGTAACCCGAACATAGATCTATCCGCATCAAATATAAAAGTAGGCACGTCAGGCATAGCAAATGAGACTCGTTTTCTACGACGCCTACCAAAGCATGACACTCGACTCAACCAATCCATCCCAAGGATCACATCAAAATCACGGATTGGTAACTCGACCAAATCCACCTCAATACATGCCCACATATAGTCACATCACAACCAGGATATATCAAAGAAGATTCAAGGCTCTCTCCCATAGGAGTAGAGACCTCCAACACATAAGGCATAGATTCAGGCAAGATATGTAATGAGAATGCAAAATGCGATGCCACAAATGAATGGGAAGACCCGGGATCTATAAGAATGCGGGCCTTAACTCCCGAGACAGAACTATACCTCTAATGACGGCATTAGGATCGACCTCTCCTCGACCCAACGCAAACACACGACCTTGGACTCTATCCTTAGGTTTCCCATCAACATCTCTCTTCACACCACTACCTTGTCCTCCAAATCCGGTACCCGAAGCTTGCTTATTCTCAGTAACTTGGGGCAATTCCTCCTAAAATGGCCTGCCGCCCCACACTCCAAACACTTTCCTTGTTTGCTCCAACACTTGTCCTCCGAATGCCCTAGTTTCTTGCAAAATCCACATGTTGTCCCAAACTGACCGGAAGTCGCACGATTTGCCGGAGCCGCCACATGACCTCCTCGATTCGCTCCCGGAGTAAATGTCCTCGGCTGCACCCTATTCTCGTCCCGAACCTTGACCTTGGAACCTATTTCTGTTTCCACCTTCATTTCTACCACGATGCTCCTCTATGTCATTCTCAATCCGATACGCCATATTCACCGCCGCTTGGAAGTTGGCGAAGTTATGCGTCAACAATCGCTTCCGAACTCAACCCTTAAACCTTTCACAAACCGGTAGACTCGCCTCTCCTCATCCGGCACCAAATGAGGACAATATCGGGCCAATTTCGTGAACTTTGCCGAATACCGCGCTATCGTCATGGTCCCTTGCTCCAGCTTCGTAAACTCGCCTTCCTTCTTATCTCTAGTAACCATCGGTACAAAGTGATCCCGAACTTGCGTGTGAAGTTCTCCCATGTCTCGTGGCGTCAAATCCCGGTCCCAACCATCCTTCACTACCCGCCACCGGTGCTCGCCGGGTCCTTCCAACTTGAAAACGGCACATCTCACCTTCTCCGCATCCGAACTCTCCATAGCTGCGAAAATCTTATTCATAGCCTCAAGCCACCTCTCGGCCTTCGTCGGATCCGGATCTCCGTTGAAGCTAGGAGGAGACATCTTCACGAACTTCTCTGCACTACGCCGCCCTTGTCCGCCTTCTTGCCGTTGCCTACCCCGATTCAAATTCCGAGTTGCCATATGTCAAGAAACCCTCGAACATATCCATCATCTCGACATTCGGATTACCAACACCACCCAAACCTGCATTCTCGATCACCATCATTTCCCGCCATAACAACAAACTCCTGCATTAAACACTCGACGTCGGTTATCACACACTCACTCGCCTAGACTCTACCCGAGAATTCCTAACCGAGCTCGATACCAACCGCGAGGACCCCGACCCGGAACCTACACGTGTCCCGAGTTGGAGCGTCCTCAAACTAACCCGAAAACACTAAACTTTTAAAACTTTACTTTGACTTTCAACATAAACATTAATAATATAACATTTTAAAAGAACTCCACTCAACTCCACATCGGAGGAGGAGATAACTAACTTCGAAAACGATCAACTGTTTAGTTACAAAAGACATTGGTTTTTAACGTAGAAAGATAAAGTTTATAATTACAAACGCCCAAAAAGAATTATGACAAAATAATTTCTACGCCAACCTAACGTACCCCGAAAATATCCCAAAATGCTCACAGCCAAACTCCTTTCCGTCCTTACTTGGGCGGTCCTCCCGTCTCGGGATCTAAAACAAGAAAGGGAGAGGGGTGAGAATAAATCTCAAGCAAGCTATTATGGATGCAGCAATATGCCAAATAAATGCAACATATAACAAGTCACACATAACACATTGGGAAAGCTATAAACACATTCCATTACCTTGGTTTACCTTTTCCCCGTCCCGAACAAAAGAGGTCGCATAACATTGGGTATAATAATAATCCAATTTACAGCTGAGCCGCTAAGCAATACTCACGTCTTAAAAGACCCGTTTTTCAGGGAACCAAATAAGACAAGAGCAACTCTGTAAGGCTTTTGGCTCAATACAGACGCTATAACCCCAACCCGTGGCCACAGGAGGGGACGTCCACGTATATAACATAATCCGATCACATTAGGTCACACTTCCATAATTGATCGTATTCTCGTTATACCCCCAACGTCAGCTGACTCACACATATCAAGCACGTAATAGATACTTGAATAAAATCCACAAAAAGGGATAAACAATATCCACATGGTAATATATACTCATGCCCAACAATATCAAAGTGTAACAATTTATGAGTACACTAAACAATATCAACAACAATATATATAACATCAAGTAAGGAAATGAGGGATCATAAACCTACCCTACAAATTCCATATACAAGGATACAAGACCTAAATGAAGGTTCAAGTTCAATTACTAAGTGGGAGTCACCCTTTTTAAGTGGCCAAACAACTTGCCAAACGATCCTTGTTTAAATTAAGAAAACTGGTTCGTGGTCTTGGGCGACCGCTCTACACTGGGCGACCGCCCAAGTGGACCTCAAGAGAAATTGTGGTTTCGCCACTGGGCGACCGCCCTTAACCACTGGGCGACCGCCCAAGTGGACTTCAAGGGAATTTGGACCTCCTGCCACGGCAGGCGACCGCCTGCCCACTGGGCGACCGCCCAAGCCCCCTCCAAACTTTGCAGATTTTTAACCCCTTTCAACCTAGTTCATCCTTTCCTTCTACCATGGCTTGTTCAAGAACACCAAATGATAACTTCATCTTACCAAGTCCCAACCAAAGCATGTAAATTCAAAATCAAGTAATCCTAGATCATTTATCTACACCCAATCTATCCATTTCAAACCCTTTTTACAAGATCTTCCATGAACCCTAACTTCAATAATTCCATTTTCCCAACATTTAACTCTCCTAAAGTTTCCAAAGCAAGAACCAAGCATCACAAGAACAAGAAGAACATCAAGGAGAGTATGAACAATTAAAAGAAGGGAAGTCATAACAACTTACTTGGATTTTATAAAGAAAGATTGGTCTTGATGGGTTCCTCTAGGTGATTCAACTTCAATGGTGCTCTTGGACTTGAATTTGGTGAAGAAATGCTTGGCTTCAAGGTTTGGTGCTTGGAGCTTCCATGGGAGTTCTCTAAGGCTTTCTCTAGTATCAATTAGGATGAATGAAGGAGAAGGAGGGGAAGGGAGTAAGAGAGGTGATGGAGGGAGGACACTTGGCAAGAGGAGGGAATGTTACTAACTTTGGCCCCCCATGGAAATTAAATCAAGGCTTTCACCCTACCCATTTAAATTAAGTTACATCCTTATCCCATTAATTCATCCTACTCATTTAACCTCCCTACACTATTTATCATATTTCCATTTATTATTATTTCCCCTAGTTCTTCATTTAATGTCCAATAAATTCTCATAAGATCCTAATTTTACTTTTCACTCAATTTATCTCAATTTAAGAATTTAAAGGTATAATTGAACATATAAAGATAACATAAATATTAAAAGCATATAATTTATTATTTAAAATGAGTGCCTAGGGTTGGGGTCGTCACAAAAACACTTAAACTTTGATAGAGAGGAGAGAACGGGAGAGATAGAGAGTGGGCAGTTAAGTTTTGGAAGGAGGGGTTAGACATGTAGGCTCAACATCAGGAGTTATTAAGATAAGTAGCTAGCACCCCACCCCACCCCCCTTGCAAATCTGTTGGTTCATCCACCTTCAAAGCCTACAGAAGCAAGACAGGTTTTTCTGTTGGTTTTTAATTCCAATGCACCAACTCCATTTTGTTTTGCTTGAAGAGAGAACAATTTCATCCAGCCCAAATGTGTTAAGGCTCAATGCGGAAACCTCAAACAGTTCCTAATTGTTGACAGTCAATGGTTTTGTAAGAACTAATTGTATTCATTGGACCTGCCAACTCAACGGCAGCACGAAATTTCAATCAAATTCACTATTAGGTGGCAAGCATATGCAAACTGTTCTGTTAAAATATATCATTTACAAAATTTTCATGAGGATGCCAAAGAAATCATTTTACTTGCCAAGGAATCAAATAACTCAACATAAAGTTAGAATGACCAGTACAGTCCCATGAAATTGCAGTGAGTTATTTCTTAACTTTTGAGTATCTTGAAAATTGAAACCCCAAAAACGAAGATCTCACCTCTACATTGTCCATTAGGGCAATGCTTACTTCTCTACTGAATACTTGAATACATATTAGTACGTACCAATTTCCGCTCCAAAGGCCTTGCAGTCCGGAGATGATGACATTTGAGGCAAAAAGCAGTTCCAACCTTTTTCTCAAGCATTTCATCAAACACTTGGCGTGCTTCTCCCCCGATTTCTATGCACTGTAAATGTGAGCAATGCAAAAGCATGAAGAAAATGAGTTACTAACTACTGTGACAGGAAAATGGAGGTTAAACCAAATTAAACTCAAATCCCAAACTAAAACTGCAAGAAAAAATGAATTGATATCAAATACATATTAGTACGTACCAATTTCGGCTCCAAGGCCTTGCAGTCCGGACCTCTTTCTCAAGCATTTCATCAAACACTTGGCGTGATTCTCTCCCGATTTCTATGCACTGTAAATGTGAGTAATGCAAAAGCATGAAGAAAATGAGTTACTAACTACTGTGATCACAGGAAAATGGAGGTTAAACCAAATTAAACTCAAAGAAGAATAAAAAAAGGTGAACTTCTAATCGATCCTTCTTCTGATACGATACACATCAAATAGGTACGACGTTTGAAATAACAATCTTTGTAGCACCCATAAAGCCTCTAAACACAAAAACAAATGTTGGATCAATCATATAAAAGATAAAAATGGTTTTATATTTTGAAGCCATTATTGAGATTCTAGCATAGTATTAAACCCAAGGTTTCTTGAAGTGTATTTCACCAAATCAAGGATTTTTAATACACTTTAAAATGCTTGGAACGGATCTTTAGAAATCAGAAACTCATGGGACAGAAAAAATATATTAATTCATAATTACTGATGAAGTAATATGTTATATAATAAATACTCATTAAATCAAAGATCCTAATAAAAGCATAGATAAAAAAAAGGAATACACCTAAATAAAGAAAAAAAATTCTTCTCCCGTGAACCCCCACCCCCCTCCCAATCCCATTATCTGAATATCTTTTCTTCAAAACATTCGGTCCGACTATTACTATCTTTGTAACCCACCCAAAGCCATTAAACTCTTTCATGTAAACCTCACATACTAATTCTTCAACTCCCTCCGTCCCAAAATAAAAGTCTAATTTTTTTTCTTCAAATTTTCTTTTATAATCAAGAGCAAATTTGATTTTTTTTTTGAAAATTAATTTTGAGATAGAGAGTGTATTATTTTAGAACCTAACAAAAAAACAATGCTCATCCACTCTCAAATTCTTATTCACCTCTTAATCAACCTGTAAAACCTCCAAAATAAAGTATATTGTATTGCCAAATCCATAACTCAAAGTAACACAGCCATACAACATTGACTAATCGACGATCATCGATAAATGTATAACTTCTATCTTTCATAAAAACCCTGATACATCACTATAATACCCCATCCAAAATTTCAGAAGTTTCCTAACAAACGAACCTCAACGCAAGTAATGATTACTAAATTCTTCCTAAAATGACAAAAGGACATATCCACAAATGTCTATAATCCCGTTCTCATTAGCGCAAAAACCTACCAACCTTCCTCCATTTGCAAAAACTTCCAATTTCTTCCCGATTAAAACAGGCACTCCTTGAATTCCCAAATTCGTAAAGTGAACACACATTGATACAAAAAGACTAACCTGATATAGAGGAGGAAGTGCTCAACGCCCCATTACTGTTAGCACATGTCTGAATTTCTGAGAACAAATCATTGTTAGTATCACTTACCCAACATCTATCCAGCCAAAAATCTGCCTGATATCAATACATAAATATCCAATGCATTTAGTTTTCTATTTTATAACTCCTTCTACAACTACTCTCGATGAAAAAAGAAACTCAAGAAGATGGTAGAGCTAAGTTATGAACATCCAATTGGAAATACATACAGCCAACCAAAAGTAGGAGCAATCAATATATATAACCACTTTTGTAAAGTGGTACTAATGTTATGGGACGGAGGAAAAGAATTAAAATCTTTGATGCCTGTCTGACCAAATAAGAAAGGGTATAAAGTACACAAAAAGTCAGATACATATTGAAAAATCACAAAAGAAGATGCAGAGGCAGGAGGGTCAATGTTGTAGGAATGGTTTGAAGGAGGGATTGGAATCATTCAGTAATTGTAGAGCTCTTTTTGGGTCAGGCAAACACACAAACAGGTAGTGTGCATTTTTGATGAACTACGAAAAGGTATACGCATGACTGAACTCTGAAGATCTGGATTATAACATTGTGTACTGGAGCAACGCTAGGGGAACAAAAAAAAAAAACTCACGGAATCTTGGCCACAAACACAGTTGACAGTCATTGATTGAATACCTTATTAATGAATAATGGGGCCTACAAACACACATGCAATCAACCATAGACAATTATGTTGCGACCAAATTTTTTTGACTTTAGTATTACCCTTGTGTATTTTTATGTAGTTGTTCCAGCTCCATACTCAGTTTAGATATAAGCCTTTTGGTAGTCTTGCTAGTGATTCCTCGGTTCAGTGGTTGGTTCTCTTGTCAACTAATAACACTTCTGAAGTAGTTCACTTTCAAGGATAGTGGGAGCCGGAGTAGCTGGGATTATTCTTGTTTCTGGACTTGCCTTTGCAGCATTTTCTATCGCTCCCATCTTCTCGAGGTGGATATGTTTAGAAAGTTATGAATTGTCAAACTTCTCTTTAAGCTGTGTTTGTTTGCCTATTGTCCACAATAGTCTCATATTGCAAGCCTGGGAATGGGTAATTCAAAATCTTGCCGGTATTCAGTAACATCCATCAATACAATACTTATATAAGTACAAAACAAAAAATGGAGCCATTGACAACACAGCAAGAAGAGTTATTGGTCTCTGCTCATCAGAAGGATACTCTTGAGGGGGAGGAAAATGAAGGAAATAATGCAATTCTAGGCAACATTGCTCTGGGAATATAGTTAAGCAAGATTTTTGCATTATATTTTTTTAGCATGAGCTCCAACCCCTATAAGTAGTTAATGGTAGATTCCAGAATATAGTTGGGAAGGGTAATGATGCACATAAATCTTAAGATTATAATCAATTACACATCAATTTTTGTTCAAAGTGGGCCAAGATTATTTAAAGAATAAAAAATTCAGCAATTTCAAATGACTTTAACTCTGTACGCTATAAAAATGTCGTGAGTGGCAAACTGAAATGCAAGCTTTCCAATCTCAGCAAATTCCCAGGTTACATCTTTATTAGTCTTTTTCTGGGATAGGGCGTTGTTTCATGTTTCGATTACCACTAACTCACAAAAGCAAAATGTCAATTACAACTCTTAATCTTAAGATGGCATTAAGCTAAATCACAAAATACACGTAACTCATTTCAGCTGCAAACAGTCCAAGAAGAGGCAACTTCCAAGTCAAGAACAAATGAACATGAAAACGTTTATAAAAATACCTGCTGAAACTGCCATGGAAGCAGCCGCGACAGGAGAGAAAAGGAATTAGGTTATAAAGTACCAATCACAGAACTACATTGAGGGAAACTCGAAGAAGAATAAAAAAAGGTGAACTTCTAATCGTGCGCTTTCCGACCAATCGAATTCTCCCACATAATGATTGCATTTCTTCCAATCAGTTCTGCAATTTGCAGGGTAACGATATGGTCACATTAAATCGAAAACATCATAAGGAAATATTGAAGCTGCACATCATATGATGAAATTAACCTATAATTAACCTATCTATACATTAATTGAAGATTGTTAAATGGAGAATGAGAGAGGAAAAACGTCAATTTAATCACGGAAATAAGATTTAAGGAATTCAAATCCAGATAGAGATCGAGAAACCTGGTGATTGATTGACCGTGAACGGAAGTAGCAGCTGCGGCACGACGACGGTGTTCTTCTGAAGTCGATGGCTTCTGATTCTGCTTCAGCGCCGTTATCCATTAGAGGTAAACCAATCACATTCACTTTGCCTATACTAAGGATATTGCTTATTTATAATCAGCGCCAATGTTGTTGCAATCTCAGAAAACTTGGAACAAAAAAGTATTAAACTTGTAAGCAACTGAACGCCCACATTAGAGATACTGAACGCCCACATTAGAGATACACCAAGGGTTTTCTTGAAGGATAAATTGAAGATGGGAAGAAAGCATATTTACCTCTTAAACAGAATGGCAACATCGATTATGTTGAAATGTTGCTGGATTTGAGATGGAGATATGATTTTGGAAAGAAATTTGCAGTGTAGTTAAAAGCAAAAAAATTGGCATGCTAATCATCGAGTACCAAAATCCAAAATCATCATAAAGAGACTCCAAAAATCAAGTTCAAAATTCCACCCAAAACCCACAACAGATTCAAATGGGTCAGCCACATTTTATTCAAACAATCCCTCCAACCTACCCAAACCAATCCGCATAGCCTCATTCAATGTTGCCTTGTTCTCCATGGCACCCGCCATTCCAGACAACACTCGTCATGAATCTTCAAGCTTTGACTTTGAAAATGAAGATTCTTCAAGAGCATCCTAAATAATCATCCCTCCATTTAAGCTCCATAAACATGTCTAGTCAACAAAAATTTGCCAAATCAAAGTTGCCAACATACCTTATGGCATTATACTTTATATGCACACGAAATATCAAAGTTCCATACTGAAATTTGTAGATCCATCTTAATGGATACAGTATCAGACCATATAATTATCTGTGCCTTTATGAAATTTACCAATTCCCTTGCTGGAAAACACAGCCTGGTCAGTACAATCTTCCCAATAATGTCCACTGATCATTCTCCTTTCAGACCTTTGCAGTGCTTGATCATGGTTCTCGCTAGTCCCACAAACTATCTAACCATTCAAATTAACCTTGAACAAACCTTAACCATCATCTAATATGAGGCTTATACCATACTCTCAATAATACTCCTACATAATCTTCTATTAATTGACCAGAACAAAGTCTAAACACCTCATCCCAATTAATAGTAGTACAAAAAACAATTACTATAATTGTGCTTGAGATGAATACAAAATGGAGGGTTTTTTCTTGGATGCAAAAAATGGAGGATTTATGGTAAATTAAAAATTATCCTATAAATCTATCAATATCAGATGAATAAAGTAGGGATGAACTATGGTAAATTGAAAATTAGCAAACCTAGAACAGAGCTTTGGATGACATGTCAAAATAGCCACCATAGCTATCGCCACCACTGCGGCCCCATTTGAAAATCCCACCAGAAACTCTTCTCTCTGTGTTCGATCTCTTGCGCCAAAGAGATTTGATTTTCAAACGATATTTTTCTCTCACCACAAACGGACTGATCTTCAACGGCATGGAGTAGAGGGGGAAACTTCTATGTGGCCCTTGAAACAACCAAGATTTGTAAGCAGGAGCGAAAAAAATTAAACCCAACCCCAGATTTATTTAATACTTCTAACCTTCATACAACAGCGAATGGTCTAAAACAATTCAGACCTTACAACAGCTCAGGCTCAGATTCCCATTCCCCCGTCTCCGACATCGTCTTCGTCGTCTTGATTGGAGATAGGGAGGATTGGTGGGGCGGATGAAGTGTGAAGGCGTGGGTGACGATGTGAAGGCGTGGGTGACGTATGAGCTGTGTGTAACCGCTGAGATTAATCCTAGCCGTTAGATCAAATTTTTAGAATCAATCTCAACCACCACTTAAGGGAGGCTAAGAGGCAGTTAAAGCCTTCTTGTATTGTATTATAGATTCATTAGATCAGTTGGTCAGTTTCAAATTATTTGTTCCATGTGATTATTAGCTTGGAATCAAAACAAGAATTAAATTACAACTAGTACTTTCTTACCCGTGCCAATGGCACGGCAGTAGTATGAACTACAGTATGAAATAGATCAATTATATAAAAATGTATGACGTAGTTTGCGATTAACAGATTGAAAAGACGTCGATTGTCTGAATGTATGGTTAAAGTTTTACAACACCACCCCAAAACACATACGAAAATAATTTAGGAACAAAGTTGTCTGAAAAAAAAGTTGAAAAAGTTTAAAGGGTCATTCATTTTGGTACAAAAAAAAATTATTCAATTTGGCGGGAGGGAGTACAACATGAATTACAACCAATAGCAAACACTTAGTACACTGAGAGATTATATTTTTCACAAAACCTAGGTGCCAAAGGTGATTACCGGGTAAAACATTTCATTTTTGAAAAATAAATAAATTAGAAAATCATTTTGACATAGAGAAAGAAAGAACTTGTATATATAATATATATATAAGTGTATTCATTTACTCCCTCCGTCTTGAAATGAATGACCATTTCTCATTTAAGAATCATTTTGAAAATGTTGATTTTAGTAGAAAAATGTAAAAATATTCTTGTTGTTAACTTTCAAATTTTTAGTTTTTCAAATATGTAATGAATTGAGATTAAAATTTGGTAAAATATCACATAGGGACAGTTTTTTTAAAGAAAAAGTTTGAAAATATTATTCATTTTGGGACAAAAAATGATCATCAAATTTGGGATGGAGGGAGTATGTTTGTATGCGTGTGTTAAGTCACACTTAGTTCCTGTAAATTGAACACCTTAGAAATGACATAATAGAAACTAAATGTAGTCATCAACACCATAACACAGTTCAAGAGTAATCTTTCAACTCACACTTTCACTTTCAATCCTCTATTGGTGACCCTACAAACTACCTTTCAAGCTCGTCAAATACAACAACATCACATTACTGTAATTGTGCTGGAATCACTTGCACAACTTCTACTTCTTTCCCTGCTTGTGCAATCTCTTTAAACCCCTAAAGCTTCAAAATTTCTAGTCAAATCTCTCCTTCGGTTTGTCAACTTAATAATTTCTCTCATTTTGATCTCTCTGATAACCTCTTCAACCAGCCCATTCCATTGCACCTATCCAATGTGGATCCCTGATCTTGAATGTCATCTGGAATCTGATTTGGGGGACAATGCCAAACCAGATATTTGATTTTAGGTTGTTAAGGCTTCATGATTCTCTGTTACAATAGTAAATCAACAAAAAAAAAACCCTCACTTCCAATGACGATCAAATATAACAAAAAATGACCCGATAACCAACTCACTCCCATTGACGATCAAATCAACAAAAAATGGCCCAATTATCCCCACACATGATAATCCAATGATATGAACTCCCACAACACAAAAATCAGTAAAATAAAAACTTAAACCAAAAACCCTAACAAACAAACAAACTCATTTCATCTCTATTACAACGGTTAATCATCAAAAATACTTAGTCTCATTGACAACCAAATCAACCCAAAAATGACTCATCACAAACTCACTGCCATTGACGATCAAATCAACGCAAAAATGACTTAATACCGCAAAATCAGATAAGCCAATAATACGAACTGAAACTCGAGGAAGGTGTGGGCAGTGGGCGTAGTTACGGGAGATATACATTGTTGCCACTATGTAAGGTGGAGAGAAAGATGTTCTTGGCGAATCTCGTTGCTCCTACCTATTGCGCCCACAAGCATTGACACATTAACCTTAGTCTTACACACATAATAACTCATAGCCGTGCACTTTAGATTCTTCTTTAGTGATTGGAACGACAGCCAATGTGACATTGAAATTGTTTGAGATCTTTGGATGGGTTTAATAGATTTTTAGAACATATCAATGATGCTTCAATCATGTACTTAAAGGAACAGATCAGATTTACCAATAATAGGTGATCGAAGGCGTGGCCCCTTCTTCTATGTCTATCCCTTCTAATGGTTATCAGAGCAGCAGAGGAAGAACTAACAGTGATCAATACATGGTGCTTATCTTTTATTCCTAAACATCAATCAAACCTATTGACTCCACAAACAACTATGCTTAGAATGTGGACTCCATAAATCCAAAAGCTAATAAGTAATAACTACACAACTCTTCTAAAATCACATTTCAATGACACATTAATTATACACATTACATTCGCAGCACCAACTTACAACTCACTCCGTTCCAAATGAATGATCAATTTTTTTAAAAAAATATTATGAAGAATCCAAATTCCAAACCTAAAATTCTGAATAACTATTCTTATAATAAGATGCAGACAAAAATATCAAAAACTAATTAAAAGATTACAATCTAACAGTTCAAAGGTACAAAAAGAAGAGAAAAAGTTAAAAATTGGGTTTACCTCAAAGGGTTGACTTGGTTAAATCCAAAGCTTAAGTTAACAAACGAATCAATAGAAGCGTCTTCTACAAACCCTAATTTCGCATACCTTGTGCAATGCCGTCTTTAGCGTAGGGGTGAGCAGGACCTTGAATTGGAGCCAATAGTTGGTCGTAAGTCGAATTGAACGCGACGACGTGCTGGGTTGGGTCAAGAGGTTTTGAGGGATGGATTGGAGCCGGCGACAGTGAGGGAGAGTGGGGTGTCGTCTTTAGGGGCGGACGATTTGGAAGGAAGCGAGATTCGAATTGGGGATGAGTCCGGTGAGGAATCCGGAGCTCCCAGTAATTTTTCAACGTCGTCGGCATCGTCGTAAGACTGTATCAGATCCATGATGATGGGGACAATGGCCGCTGGCGCTGATGGTGGGCTAGGTAACTGAAGCGTAGTGCGGTTAGCAGAGAGAAGAAGTCGCGCTGAGGAGAGGTTACATAACTGCTGCGAAGATAATTCTGGACCGTTGGATGTCTTTTCTCATAATCAATCCCAGCCACCACTTATCCAAGGCTAAGAGACAGTTATATCATCTGTGTATTGTATTATAGATGATTCCAGGGTGCATTAGCTTGAAAGGATAAGAGTATGGTATTGTTTTGTAACATTTCTTCAAGCTTTCACCTTTTACCCAAAAAAAATGCGTCACATTAAAATTAAATATAAGCTTCGTCTTTTCTAAAATTGTAAGAATTTTAGGTTTCAATTTTCAAACCCACTCATTTTTTTCTTTTACATACTTAAATGGTGGGTTACAGTTATCAAATTTACTCACTTTTTCTCATCTATAGTATAAATCACACCTCCACTATCTACAGTACTATGAACAGTATCATGTGCCTGTTAGTACCCGGTCCGAAAAAACGGACTGAAGTGCAATTCGGGAAAACCTGGGACTAAACTGGCATTTGGGAGCTTTTGGACCAAATGGGAAATATTTGAAAATTCAGGGACTAAACTGGAAATATGGAATATTTGGGACGAAATTGATATATAAAAATTCATTGGATTAAATGAAAAATAAAATCCCAAAGAGCGAAGTGCAAAAGAAGTCATTAAAGTGGTCAAAGTGCGACTGCAAAATAGCGGGACGAAACGAATAATAATCATACTAAAACAGGCCAAGTAAATTTTAGGCCACGGCTAGAACTGCTTGGGCAATGGCCGGCCAGGAGAAAATTGTTAGGGCCATTCTAGGCCAATTTGGGCCCAGGCTGGGCTTTACAATATTTGGCCGATCGACCATTTATCAGCCGCCGCCAGAACCTAATTTCTAGTGCCGATCGAACCTTAATTTAAGTGCCGATCGGACCTTTTTTTAAGGCCGATCGACCCTTTATTTTTGTGCCGATCGAACCTTATTTTTAGGGCCGATCGACCCTTCAGCTGGCCCAGCCCATTTATCGAAGCACTATAAATAAGTGTGCCCGGCTCCCATTCTCAACACACAATTCACTCGGGAGAAACGAGACTACTCTTGTTTTACCCACAGTTCTTCTTACTCTCTTCGAATCGCCCTAGATTTGACCCCAAAGTCTTGCTACAATTGGTAAGACTCTTTTTAATATTTTTGATCCCTATTATTATTGTCTTATTATATTTGCATGCTTATTATATTTTAATTGTTCCTTTATGCTAGATTTAGGACTGTTTTAATATATTTAACTATGCAATAGCCGAGGATGATCTAAGGTTTCGCCCAAGAAACCCAATGGATCTAGGAACTATTTCTTTCCTTCCACCTTAGTAATAATTATCCCATGATCAACAATCCCCCAAGGATGAACGTTGATTAGTGCACCTTCCGAGGGCCTAACTCAAAGGTTCTAGGGTGTGATCATCAATTAATTCTTTCTCTCCCCTCCTCCTTATGCATGATCCCGTTTCTTCTATCTATTCCTGTAAACACCGCACACAACCAACACCCCACATGCTAGAAAGACCGATCCGTCGGGCGATAGGAGTGATAGCGTTTCTTCTTCTGTTGTAACTTGACCCCCGAACCCAATTAACTGTTTAGCCTTTTTTCAAAGCTTTGGGCTATATCAAAGTGGCGTGGCGACTCTCAAAATTAAACTAATATTTTTAATATGGTTTTAAAGCAAGCGTCACTAAATGAATATCCCATTTCGATCCGACTTTATATAATTAATTATTTGAAACTTCCGAATGCGCGTTGCATCGGGACGGGGTATTCACAGTGGCGACTCCGCTGGGGACTGTTTTGAAATTTTTTCAAACTAAGTGGGTCAGACTTTCGTTTTCTTGTATGGTGTTGTATTTCTTTTTCTTTATTCTTAACTGTTGCATTGCATGCATGCATCTCATGTAAAAAAAAAATCTTTCTCTTTTTTTTTTTAAAAAAAAGAATTAGACTTTTTACCTCACACTACCACTAGAGTCCGTGTCACACTGCACAGCTACCCCTTAACCCATCGGAAAAGCCAAAGTGCGGGAAGCGTGGTGATCATGTCGCCTCCCTTCCGAGTCTCACTTGGCCATCCACTCATCAGTGCGCTTCGGCTGCACGGTGGGAGCCTGAAACCTAACCCTTGTGTCACCCACTTTGCTAGGAGTACACTCCCCGTGACCGGTTGGTTTGACTAGCTTTTTCATGTAGACAATTAATAAGGTCTTTGTGTTAAGTCACTACGAATCAATGATAAGTCAAGATCTATAAAGAAAATAAAGGCACTAAAAAAAATTGATTTTTCTTTTAAAGGACGTACCATGTAAAGTTTGAATGCTAGATCTTGTCTTATCATAGGTCTGTAGGACTTCCCATATATATCATCTTAAATGTCTATATGAGACGGTTAGTCATTAGGATCCACCACTTTAGGACCTTTAGTTAGTTGCGAAAAAGGGGTATTCCTTCCAACCAAGAGTAGGTTCTATAAAAAAAAAATAGAGGGCTTTTTTGTAAATAAAATGCTTAACCACTCCTCATTTTTAGAACCTTTCGAGGTCCACTCTTCATTTTTAGGACCTTCCGAGGTCCACTCCTCATTTCTAGGACCCTCCGAGGTCCACTCCTCATTTCTAAGACCCTCCGAGGTCCACTCCTCATTTCTAAGACCCTCCGAGGTCCGCTCCTCATTTCTAGGACCCTCCAAGGTCCGCTCCTCATTTCTAGGACCATCCGAGGTCCGCTCCTCATTTCTAGGACTATCCGAGGTCCGCTCTTCATTTCTAGGACCCTTCGAGGTCCGCTCTTCATTTCTAGGACCCTTCGAGGTCCGCTCTTCATTTCTAGGACCCTCCGAGGTCCGCTCTTCATTTCTAGGACCCTTCGAGGTCCGCTAGGACCCTTCGAGGTCCGCTCTTCATTTCTAGGACCCTTCGAGGTCCGTTCTTCATTCCTAGGACCCTCCGAGGTCCGCTCTTCATTTTTCATTTCTAGGACCCTCCGAGGTCCACTCTCCACTCTCCCAATCTTAAAACATTCAAGGTCCACTTCTCATCTTTTGGACCCTTCTAGATCCACTTCTTCTACTTTGTACCATTCAAGGTCCACTCCTCAATTTAGGACCCTTCGAGGTCCACTCTCTCTATCTAGGACCATTAAAGGTCCACCCTTCCACCTGAGACTCTTCGAGGTCCACTCTCGTCTCTTGGACCATCCATGGTCCACTCCTCTACCTTAGACCCCCATGGTCTACAAGTTAGGACCCTTCAAAGTTCTACCTCTCATCTTTTGAACCTTCCATAGTCTGCTCTCTTAGCCTTAAAACCATCCATAGTTTAGATCATTTATCTCTAGCACCCTTCAGCCAAAGACCAACCAAGGCCAATCCTCACCCAAGACCAAATTAACTCACCTAGATCACCCTCATTTGACCAAGGATCGAGTCATCTTCCTCTCCCTTTTTCACCAAACGGACTCTTTTTCATCCATCCTCTCTCTTTCTCTAAACTTAACCCTGGTTGTATCATCAATCGGGGCCCCCTCGAACTACGGTGACCTGAGACTCGTATCTTAAATGGTAAGGGTTACGTAGGCAACTTCAGCCCGGTCAAACTCAAAATTGTGGAGGTCAAATATTTTCTCAAGGATGCCTTAAGATTAATTATGAATCTAATTCAACTCATTGGCTTGACTCCGCCATATGTTCTTACAGAATTCCACATCATGTCTCTGGAGAAAAGCATTGAAGCCCTCAAAGAAGTCTCAAACATGAGGTTGGGAGTGATCAACCTCCTCAAAGACATGCATGAAATTGAACAGCACCATTTGTCTTACATTCAGGAATACTTGAGAAGAGTTCCTCCTCCTATTCAATTCCGGGGTCCCTATCATCCACATGCTTATGGTTCCCCTTATGGTCCTACGCATCAGAATTTCTCATTCAGGATGCCTGCTGTGGCCACCAACCAACTAAAGGCATCAATACCCGAGAAGAAGATCAACAAGGAACATTTGGATGACTTAGGAATGCCTGTGGGTGAGTTCTTCGACATTTTGGTGGGAAAGAATTTGATCAAGCCGCTCGAGAACTACAAGCCTATTAACCCAAGGGAAGACTTAGATACATCCAAGTTTTGCAGATACCACAAGTACGCTGGGCATACAACTGACAAATGTGTGCAACTGAAACGCTCAATTCAAAGATTGATCAACCAAGGGAAGACCCAAGGCCTCATTGATGAAGGAACCCTCACCCTTCGAGGGAAGATTTAGATTCATTCAGTCTTGTAGGTTCTAGTGTGTCTTTTTTACGTCCATTTTGGGCATTGATATGTAATGTCCACCAGTGTTCTAAAAGACCCCGCCTAAGGGCGCCTAGGCCCCGTCTAGGCGCTAGGCCCCTCTCCAACGCCTAGTTCTAAGCCCCGCCTAGGTTCCAACTAATTCCGACTAATTCCGACTAGTCCCCGACTAGTTCCCGCCTAGGCGCTAGGCCCGGCTCCGCCGCCTAGCGCTTTTTAGAACCTTGATGTCCACTTTGAACTAGTTACTTCGATAATAAAAAAGGTCTTTCTTTCTTTTCTCTCTAGACTTGAGACATAATCTCGCATTACTTTCAAGAAGATTGTTTTATTTATAATTATCACTTGGTTGCTAATCTCACTGATAAACTCACCGGCTAATAAAGTAAACAATGAATGAATGCTTTGATTGGAGTAAACAACTCACCGTTCCTTCTTCATATACACCATCCCTATACACCCTTCTCTCATACACTCTCTCCATACTCCACCATATACTTTTCATACACTCCTTGTACATACCCGTTATACCTTCTCAAACATACACTTCCCCAAATACACTCTCCCCCGCTTGACCTCCTTTCCATATGATCAAGACAAGCACAAAGACCGTTGTTGCTCATCATCAGAAAATAGCTGCTCACGCCAATGCAAGATGCAAAGGGTTGTTCTTATCCTTCGCAAGTGCTACATAAATATCAACTAGGGGCTCACCAACCCCCCAATCTCGCGTCTCCTCTGTTTTTTCCATTTGATCGTTAAGCTTTCATTGAATATGCTCACATATCTTTCCCATGGTCTGAATATATTTTGCCTTACATTAATAAGTCGGTTAAATGAGTTTGCATTTTAAAATTACTCTTTTGAGAATGCTATCCAGTAGCGATTGAAGCTTAAACCTCTCACCATAGGAAGCCATAACCATATCCTCACTAAATAATACCCTTTCATTTCAAGATCGACAAGTTTTGAGACCACTAAGGAAGAAGCCCATACTAGGGGCTCCCTTGATTCACAAAGGAAGTAATCACCTCAAAGCTCAAGAAAGGCGGAATGCGAAAGAAACTCATACAAGGGGCTCCCTCGAAGGGACCACCTCCAAGCCCAAGAGGGAAAAGGTAAAACCATCCTAAGGCATACACTAGGGGCTATCGCGAGCAAACAAATCCGAAGGCTTTTCTCGATAAGAGGGTGTTAAAAAAAAAAAAAAAAAAAAAAAAAAATCCTCCATCACCCCGAAGTGAACCTCCCATCTCAAAGGTTGTGAAAACGAGACATCGAGTGAAGGTCCTATCGTGATCAAGTTACCTGCTGAAATCACAACAAACTCGCGAGAAGAAGCAACAAAAATTCCCTCTTGGACAAATCCCGTAAACCAATTCCAAAGTCCATCCTCTCACTTTTAGAGGATTCCATCACCACCCTTATCAAAATCAAAGTTAACCTCACTCTTAGAGGTTCTGAAGAAGCAACAACAAGAAAATCCCCTCACCTTAGAAATTCCAAACACATCCCTCAAGCCAACCTCTCAGCAAATGGCCCGGTAGACCTCTCACTTTAAGAGGTCATGTTAAGCATCACCCAATGATCGATCGCAACCCAGAGCCCAGCTACAACCACTACCGGATGGCATTCTCATTCTGAGTCACTTGTTATCCTATGTGAGCATATTGCATACTCTCGCCAAGTTTGGGAACTCGTCCTATTCTTGAAATTCATTTATTCGACTCTTCAAGCACTGTCTGCAAAAGTCTCACTGGGGCTTCGCATCCGTGCCTCTCAGCGGCACTCCGGTAAAAGCAAGGAGACGCGTGCCAGGGACTACTCCCCTCGGCTTGTGAGAACAAAGGAGCAACGAATCTTGAATTGAAAGACAGAAAAATAGAAGGGGCTATAATCAGTCAAATTCAGTCAAATCCCAATTTTTCTTCCGCTCTAGTCTTGTTTCTTCCACCCCAGTCTTGTTTCTTCCACCCCAATCTTTTTTCTATTTTTCATTCTTTCCCATGAAGGAGATCAATGCAGCGGCAGCCCGCACCACAATTACCACCAAACAGCCTTGAGCAGCAAGCAACAACGGAACATCCTTCTCCTTCTAAAGTCAAACCAGATTTCACCATCGATCAATCCTCTCTCTCTTATTCCAACTTCTAATCAAAGCAGTCATTATTTGTTTACTTATATAATTGGAATTTGACAAACCAATCAGTAAGGTCCATTCTCAAGCAATCAAGATATAATTCTGAACAAAACGAGTCTTCAAATGTCTCGACAAGTCTTCTTTTCTACAATCTAGGAAGAGCCAAACCTTTGTCTTTACGTCGGCGGGGCTTCCATACACTTTTCTACACCTAGTGATGCTTATACTCTCCCAAAAGAGTCAAACCCAAAAGCGAAAGTGTCATACACGAAATCGGGATCCATTCCCACCTTCGAAAAATGTGCCCCTGCACATATACATTTCCGAGTCTTGTCCAGCGACTGATTGACTGTTGTTCGAAACAATGGGTCGCCTCCGCGGCCGCGAGATGACTCTGCATGCAATAGGGATACATTGAATCTCTCAAGTGGGGCTTTTATTAAGGCTGTTCTCTCGGGCTCTCTTTACCAGATTCCCTTCGGGTTTACTTTGCATCATCGGCGGGGCTACGCCATGGTCACTTCATCAAATGTTGAGGCTCCCCTCAATGAAATAGGTCGACTATGTGGTTCTTCGAGGAAGAGGTCGGGGCTCTAATCGAGGCTCCGACAAAGTCATATCTAGCAAGAAGGGCATCCCTTGTCATCAAGATCAGCATGTGGCAAACGCTTTGAGTTAGTTAGAAACATAATTAATCATGAGGCCTCTTTATCAAATAAACATACTTTCAAAATACCGTCCTCCTTGGTACCTTGTTTACAAAAATCACTCTTTGGTCTCCACAAATTTTCAAACTCTTCAAATCCATCAAAGACGTATCTCTATGACTCTCAAGATGACTCGGTCCTTATCTCTGGACATCAAACTTACCTAATCCCACCTTCTACCATAGACACTTACTCGGCCTCGCCTAGTTTAAACCATAACCTTTCTGCTCAAACTACCTTGTTTAGACTACCTTTCTAAACCCTAGCCTCAAGCCTAGGTGACAAATACCTTTCTAAATCCTAGCTCCAAGCCTAGGTAACAAATCTCCTCTCTAAATCCTAGCCTCAAGCAAAAAAAAAACTCCTCTCTAAGCCCTAGCCTTAAGCCTAGGTGACAAATACCTTTCTAAGCCCTATCCTTAAGCCTAGATGACAAAACTCCTCTCTAAGCCCTAGCCTTAAGCCTAGGTGACAAATACCTTTCTAAACCCTAGCCTTAAGCCTAGGTGACAAATACCTCTCTAAACCCTAGCCTTAAGCCTAGGAGACAAGACTCCTCTCTAAGCCTTAGCAATGATCATCCCAAACTTTTAATCGCTTGGTTCTTCGGCTCGGGAAGCCATAGTAATCCCAATCAATTCACACAACTATTCCTCATCAGTAGCCTAAGTCCTTTGGCAGCTACAGTTTTCATCATTAGTGGCCTAAGTCCTTTGGCAGCCACCATTCTTCATCGATGGCGTAGCCTAAGTCCTTTGGCGGCTACGGTTTTCATCATTAGTGGCCTAAGTCCTTTGGCGATCACCGTTCTTCATCGCAGCGATAGCCTAAGTCCTTTGGCAGCTACAGTTTTCATCATTAGTGGCCTAAGTCCTTTGGCAGCCACCATTCTTCATCAGTAAGCAGTAGCCTAAGTCCTTTGGCAGCTACAGTTTTCATCATTAGTGGCCTAAGTCCTCCGGCAGCCACGAATCCTTATTTTCCGGGGTGACTCCCGCAGAAGTCAAATTTTTCACAAGGGGTGACTCCCGCAGAAGTCAAATTTTTCACAAGGGGTGACTCCGCAGAAGTCAAATTTTCACGAGGGTGACTCCGCAAGTCAAATTTTTCACAAGGGTGACTCCGCAGAAGTCAAATTTTCACAAGGGGTGACTCCGCAGAAGTCAAATTTTCACAAGGGGTGACTCCGCAGAAGTCAAATTTTCACATGGGGTGACTCCCGCGAAGTCAAATTTTCACAAGGGTGACTCCGCGAAGTCTTTTTCGGGGTGACTCCCTTGAGAAGTCAAATTTTTACAAGGGGTGACTCCCGCGAAGTCAAATTTTCACAAGGGGTGACTCCGCAGAAGTCAAATTTTTACAAGGGGTGACTCCCGCAGAAGTCAAATTTTCACAAAGGGGTGACTCCCTTGAAGTCAAATTTTCACAAGGGGTGACTCCGCAGAAGTCAAATTTTTACAAGGGTGACTCCGCGAAGTCAAATTTTCACAAGGGGTGACTCAGCAGAAGTCAAATTTTCACAAGGGGTGACTCCCGCAGAAGTCAAATTTTCACAAGGGGTGACTCCCGCAGAAGTCAAATTTTTTACAAGGGGTGACTCCCGCAGAAGTCAAATTTTCACAAGGGGTGACTCCCGCAGAAGTCAAATTTTTCACAAGGGGTGACTCCCGCAGAAGTCAAATTTTTTACAAGGGGTGACTCCCGCAGAAGTCAAATTTTCACAAGGGGTGACTCCCGCAGAAAACCTGGGACTAAACTGGCATTTGGGAGCTTTTGGACCAAATGGGAAATATTTGAAAATTCAGGGACTAAACTGGAAATATGGAATATTTGGGACGAAATTGATATATAAAAATTCATTGAATTAAATGAAAAATAAAATCCCAAAGAGCGAAGTGCAAAAGAAGTCATTAAAGTGGTCAAAGTGCGACTGCAAAATAGCGGGACGAAACGAATAATAATCATACTAAAACAGGCCAAGTAAATTTTAGGCCACGGCTAGAACTGCTTGGGCAATGGCCGGCCAGGAGAAAATTGTTAGGGCCATTCTAGGCCAATTTGGGCCCAGGCTGGGCTTTACAATATTTGGCCGATCGACCATTTATCAGTCGCCGCCAGAACCTAATTTCTAGTGCCGATCGAACCTTAATTTAAGTGCCGATCGGACCTTTTTTTAAGGCCGATCGACCCTTTATTTTTGTGCCGATCGAACCTTATTTTTAGGGCCGATCGACCCTTCAGCTGGCCCAGCCCAATTACCGAAGCACTATAAATAAGTGTGCCCGGCTCCCATTCTCAACACACAATTCACTCGGGAGAAACGAGACTACTCTTGTTTTACCCACAGTTCTTCTTACTCTCTTCGAATCGCCCTAGATTTGACCCCAAAGTCTTGCTACAATTGGTAAGACTCTTTTTGATATTTTTGGTCCCTATTATTATTGTCTTATTATATTTGCATGCTTATTATATTTTAATTGTTCCTTTATGCTAGATTTAGGACTGTTTTAATATATTTAAATATGCAATAGCCGAGAATGATCTAAGGTTTCGCCCAAGAAACCCAATGGATCTAGGAACTATTTCTTTCCTTCCACCTTAGTAATAATTATCCCATGATCAACAATCCCCCAAGGATGAACGTTGATTAGTGCACCTTCCGAGGGCCTAACTCAAAGGTTCTAGGGTGTGATCATCAATTAATTCTTTCTCTCCCCTCCTCCTTATGCATGATCCCGTTTCTTCTATCTATTCCTGTAAACACCGCACACAACCAACACCCCACATGCTAGAAAGATCGATCCGTCGGGCGATAGGAGTGATAGCGTTTATTCTTCTGTTGTAACTTGACCCCCGAACCCAATTAACTGTTTAGCCTTTTTTCAAAGCTTTGGGCTATATCAAAGTGGCGTGGCGACTCTCAAAATTAAACTAATATTTTTAATATGGTTTTAAAGCGAGTGTCACTAAATGAATATCCCATTTCGATCCGACTTTATATAATTAATTATTTGAAACTTCCGAATGCGCGTTGCATCGGGACGGGGTATTCACAGTGCCAAATTTTTCATTTTGCCCTCACTAAATTGTCCCTTTTCCATTTTACCCTTTAATTTTTTTTTTAAATTAAAAAAAAAACGTATCCTTAAACACGGACTTTTACTAGTATATTTAAATTATAGGTTCTATTTATCAATCTTACTCACTTTCTTCACTCACAATCCATTTTCTACTCTTTTTTTGTTTAATTTTTTTGTATCCATTGAAAATGGTAAAGTTTCGACTGGGATAGATAGAAAGGGATGACCAAATCCGGTCCGGTTCCGGTTTCGGGCCTTGAACCGCCGATTTCGATTCGGTCAAATGGTAACCCTTAATCGGTCCGCACTAACCCCGGTTCCGGTCCGTCCGGTTCCGGTTTTCTCCCCGGTTTGCTCCGGTTCCGGGCTTTTCCGGTCCGGTTCCGGTCCGGTTCTTTGGGAAACGTGGAAATTTCGTTCGGTTCGGTTTGGCATTTTTGTAATCCTTAACCGGCCCGCACTAACCCCGGTTCCGGTCAGTCCGGTTCCAATTTTCTCCTCGATTTGCTCTGATTTCAGGCTTTTTCAATTCAATTTTCCAATTTCGATTCAATTCCGATCCAATTTGATCATCCCTAAGATAGATAGAGGGAGTATACAATAGGGGACCTAACGATAAATACATTAACAGGCCTGGAAATCCTAGGCTTACCAGAGGGAGCGGATCTTTCTGACAAACAACGTCAGCAGTAGTGTCCTAGGTTTCCTCCACGTGGGTCACAATCCCCACAAGGTCGCTTCTGGCCTAATGACAAACATCGTCAGCAGTAGTGTCCTAGATTTCCTCCACGTGGGTCACAATCCCCACAACGTCACTTCTTGCCTAACGTTAAAGGAGAAGTAAATATAAGCAAAAAATTTTGAGAAAACCTTTTTCTTCGTAATAATAAGTATAAAAAATTTTACTATTTTTAAATATATCGATGTGATGTTTTAAAGCTTACACTCATTGTTTTAAGGTCTAAACTCGTTGTTTTACTTTCTCCGTCCCGGTTCAAATGTCCCAAAATGATCCATTCACGAAAATTAAGGAAAGTGATGTAGAAAAGAGAAAAAGTTTAAATGTTGTGAGTATGAAAAGTGATGTAGGAAAGAGAAAGTGAGATATGAAATAGTTAGTGGATATTTATTGTGAGTATGACAAGTGAATCCCACAAATAAAAAAATAATAAATTTTTTTTCTTTTTTGGATTAGGACATTTTAAATGGTACACTTCGGCCGGGACGGAGGGAGTATTTTCTAGCTTAAACTCACTGTTTTAACGCCTAAACTCAATATTTTAAAGTCTAAAGTTGATATTTTTAAGAATGAAAATGAGCTTTTTATAATTTATGAAAAAACAGATTTCTCCTAAAATTTACTCAAAACATCGATATTTTTAAGTACGACCCTCAGGATCTCACACACTCACCTCATCATCTGAACTTTAGAGCCAAAACTTATATTTTTGTCATTAAACTTTTCTCCAATTTTTAACGTTCTACCTATTTTTTTTTTTTTTTACTGCCATTATCTTGCTTTCTCTCATAACTTGATTATTATTTTAGTTAAAAATTCACTACAAAAAAAAAAAAGACTTTTTTCAACGCGACTTCTATAGTATAAATGGCACTCCTCCTTGCTACAGTACAATAAACAGTTTCAAGTGGCAAATTTCCCATTTTGCCCTCACTAAATTGTCCCTTTTCCGTTTTGCCCTTAAATTTTTATTTTTTTTTTAAATAATTTTTTTTTTTAAATTAACAAAAAAAACACGTGTCCTTGAACACGAACTTTTACTAGTTTATATAAATGAGATAAATATACAAAGTGCTGCTATTTTTGCTCACTTCTTATTAATGATCGCCAAATTTAAACACTTTTCAATAAATGTCGATAAATTTTTTGCACTTTCAGTTAGTTCAACTAATTTTCGGCACCTTCTACCTTTCGGTAGGAGCCCATCTCCACCACCTATTCTCCTTCACAAGGTCCGCCTACTTTTCCCGATTTGTACAAATTTTAGAACACTACAGTCTACGATAAACTTCTCCGATTCCGCCTCCACCAACTTAAGCACCGCCAATCTCGACTGCAATTGAAGTTTGATCGCCACAAGTTTGATCGGCTAAGTGCCGCAATTTTTGACACCTTTTATTAAAATTCGATAATTTTTAATACCTTGTTGTAAAGCACCTCCAGTAATAAGAGGTTTACTTTGATATTTTTGTTTAATTTTTAAATTCAATCAATATTTTTTATTTACTTTGTCGTTAATATAATAATTATATTATATTTATATGACTACAATCATTAAAAAATGTATTAATATAAGCCTACATGTTTTAGTAAATGCTTGTGAGCGAGCGAATATTTGTATCAAATAACATTATCTTAGTGGTCGAATACTTGCTTCACACACACACACACACACACACACACACTCACACTCACACTCACACTCACACTCACATATAAGTAAATCGAGACACGAACGTGGACTTGTTAGGATAAGGCCTGATGTAGGAGGAGCCGAGGAAGGAATCTGCACCAAGGAAGGATATTTGACGAAGTCAAATATATCAATTATTTTTGTATTTTAATTACTATCTTAGGACTTAATTTGTTTTAGTTTATATTTTATTTCTTATTTTCGTCATTAATTTTAATAGGTTGATTAGAGATGATTATCTTTTAGGACTTGCAATACTTGCCTAAGATGATCGAGATGTGCAGTTCTATCTCTACTATAAATCAGGATATCATCGAAATAAACGACAACAAAAGAACCAATAAAAGGTCGGAATACCTGATTCATCAACCGCATGAAAGTGCTAGGGGCATTCGAGAGTCCGAATGGCATGACAAGCCACTCATAAAGGCCATCCTTGCTCTTGAAGGCTGTTTTCCACTCATCTCCTGGCCTAATCCGAATCTGATGGTACCCGCTGCGCAAATCCAGTTTCGTGAACACCTTCGAACCGGATAACTCATCAAGCATGTCTTCCAAACGGGGAATAGGAAATCGATACTTGATGGTAATTTTGTTGATGGCCCGGCTGTCCACACACATACGCCACTGATTACCCTTCTTTGGCACAAGCAAAACCGGCACTGCACACGGACTCATGCTCTCCCTAATAAACCCCTTTCGCAGCAAATCCTCAATCTGCTCTCGAAGTATCTCATTCTCCTTAGGACTCATGCGATAATGTGGAAGGTTTGGCAAGCTAGCTCCCGGAATCAAGTCAATCTGATGCTGAATGTCCCTCATAGGTGGTAGATCATTTGGCAAGTCTTCGGATAGCAACCCCTGAAAATCTGCAAGTAGTTCTTCAATGTCCCTTGGCAACCCAATCTCCACACTGACAGAACCCAACAACCCCTTAATGACTATAGGGCAAAAATACTCCGACTCCTCAATAGCTGCGGCAAGATCCTTCTCATTCTGAATAAGCATCAACACCGGCTTATCCTTCTCAACTGGCTTTTCAAACCGCGAAACAGGAGCTATAGCAATCTTGTGCTTGTTCCAGTTGAACAACACCACATTATCCTTACCCCTATAGGTAATATCATGATCGTATTGCCATGGACGACCCAATAATACATGACATACATCCATATTCAGCACATCACAGACAACTTCCTCCTTATAGTGTTTCCCGATAGAGATGGGAACCCTACAAGTACGTGACACTCTAAGTTCTGAGCCCGTATTCACCCACCCCAAACCATAGGGTTTCTCATGTGGCTCAGTTTTCAACCCAAGGAAATCAACTAATTTCTGCGAAACTAAATTTTCAGTGCAACCATTATCAACAATTAAATTGCATACCTTGTTAGCAATGGAACAGTGTGCACGAAAAAGATTCCTCAAACACAATACTGGAATCCACCAGCAGTAATCTGGAATCCACCAGAAAATAAAGAGAAAAACTCTTCAAATTTATTAATCAAAAGCTAATTTTCGGATTACATCACTAGGCCTATTTTATAGTGCCCATAAAACTTGAAAAACAATCCTAAACCTTCTAGAATTACTCCTAACATATATGGTAACTAAATAGGACTCAAAAACTAGTAAATCTCCTCAAAATCTACTCTAAAATCATCTCTAATCAACCTATTAAAATTAATGACGAAAATAAGAACTAAAATATAAACTAAAACAAATTAAGTCCTAAGATATTAATTAAAATACAAAAATAATTGATATATTTGACTTTGTCAAATATCCTTTCTTGGTGCAGATTCCTTCCTCGGCTCCTCCTACATCAAGGCCCAAGTGGATTGGGCCCTAAACAGAATCCATCAAGTCTCAGCTACGAGGGAAGATCTGGGCTTCCTCGTCCTCTATATCTCGCCATTCCCTAAAGCCAACCTAGGCCTAACGGACGAAATGACCAAGGCCCTCTCAAGGGCCGAGGAGACCTCCCTCCAAGGTCGAGATATTCTCCCTTGAGAACGAGGAGGCTTCCTCGGCTATGACGTCATCACGATTGACTTCCCATTTATCTCTCATCCCTTCCCCGGCCTCTCGTAAGCCGGCCATGCTAGCGTAGGACGAGGAAAGGAGCATCTCGGCTATCGTGCAGAGTTTGTGCAGTCCTATTCCAATTAGGCGATTGGCAGTTACATCCTCCTAGGATTGTAACCACCTTTTACCAATAATTCAAGTCAAACAAGGACTCCTTAGCAGATATAATTCTCTTAGGATTATATCTTATCTCTTTACAGTCCAAGTTCAACATGGATTCTACATTTTGTTATCTATAAATACAAGCCATATATCATATTATTGGGTACATTATCTTTTTGACCCTAAACTCTGTCAAATTGATTTTTCTCTCTCTAAACGTATACTTACTCTCAAGCCGGAGGGCCTTCGCCGGAGAAGCCCCGACTTAGTTTACGTTTCTTGTTTTGTTTTCAGGCTATTCAATCGCCGGAGTACAATCGACCACTAGATTTGGGCTGATTTGATATTTTTGGCAGCATCAGTTTGGTTCCATTGCCGGGAATCGATTCAACGACCCATTGAATAGCTTGAAATTCCGATCGCCTGAGCCTATTTTTTGCCAAATAATTCTGATCTTGGTCGGAAAATCATTGGCCGTTTTGATTCTGTTCTGTTTTCGGCCGGATTCTGCAAATTCGCCTGAAAAAATCGTTAAATTGTTCGCCTGGAAAAGCTTTTTGACCGGAAAGTTGGTATTTTGGCCGGAAAATTGTGGTTTTGACCTGAAAAGTTTGTTCGCTTGGTATTTTTGGGGCCTTTACCATTCTGATTGATTTTTGATAAGAACTTTGTTTGAATCGCAATTCTTGAATTTCAATGGAGGATGGAAATTTTGCAAGTATTCCTAATGAGGAGGAACGAACTCACGCGGACGAGATCCCTCCCAACACCGACGTACTTCCTTCTCCACCTCAGATCAAGAGACCACCTCCCCTTAGCATGACTCTCTGTTCTTCTCGGAATCAGCCAGCTGCCCAGGGGGCAGGTACAAACCCTCCTCGTCCTCGTCGTCCAAGAGGGAAGCGAGCTACGAGCAAACAGGCGACGAGGAACGTAGACATTGGACGAGCTGAGAACACCCTGTTGGTGTAATGCCCTAGGCTATAGTTATGTTTGACTTGAACCATTATTTAGCATCTTTATCATTTATTATAGAGCGCGTTTATTCTGTTCATTATATGTTTGCATGTTTATTATATTGAACTACGTCCCTAATTGTTGTGAACAACTAGTATAAGTTGGTAATGGATAATCATGGAGATGATTATATGTATGGAGATGCACATTACATTTATGGATACTTGCTAGAGAACAAGTATTCGACTTGACCTACTTATGAGATATATGACAAGGTCTGTTGTCATGATTAAATCTCATGATAGTCGTGTTATTGAATCCTTAGTACCTGAGATTATCATCGTCTTCCACATGACGAAGATCGTGTTTGATATAGTCTAACACTATCTTTAATCGGATAGCAATAAGGGCTATGTTAACACGTTTGGATTCATGTAGGGAAGAATGATAAGTCAAGACGAAATTTGTCCCTCTTATGAAGAGAGATGTTTGCTAGGGCCCCTCGATGAATGAAGTTGATGAAATGTGTGGCCACACTCAAGTGATTTGATAGAGATCAAATGCATTTGGATTATCAACATATTCGGAATCGAGAAAGCATTGAACGGAATGAGTTGACATAGACCATGACTCATGTTCAATTGGACATCATGGACAAAGGGATTATGACATTGGATCTATCAAGGAATCAAGCTTTGATGTTATATTTGATTGGGTGGATATAATGATTTGCTAGAAGTCACTTATGTCTTGTGAGGTTGATGTTTCAACTTACTACCAACATAAAATATAATTCCTAAAGGGTCACACGCAAAAGAACGAATTTGATTCGAGCTAAATTTGGAGATTTTGAATTCTGGCACGACTCGTGACCAGGAGCACGACTCGTGCCCTGGGTCACGACTCGTGCCAAGGGTTAAGAATCGTGATAAAAGCTGAGACACGACTTGTGTTTTTGGTTCTTTTGATCAGAACGAGTTGGGGCATGGAGAACAACTCGTGAGCACGAATGGAATGTAAAGGGCACGACTCGTGCCAATTGGCACGACTCGTGCCAACGCTGAATTTGTGTCCGTACGGTTTTTCTTTGCTAGGAAGGTTTTGGTATTTGACAAGGTTTCTATCCTAATTGTTAGGTGATTTATATGGGATATAAATACAACCTTGCAGCCATAATTTTCTAACTCTAACATCATAATTCTAAGTTTATGAAACTCTAGGTTGATTTTGATTTTGAATCAAAGGTTCCCAAATTATTCCATAGTTTTAGCTTTGATTATTGAATATTGATTCAATAATCAAGAGGATCATCTTGCGATCCAACAAGAAGGTGTTCTTGGATTCGTTCGCGTGTGGATTACCGATAGAGGGTGATAAGTTATTCACCAAGAGCTTGAAGCCTTCCGCTCGTTGATTCATCATAAGGTAAAGAGCAATGAGAAGATCAAAACCTTAATCAACGGTTTTGAGATTCGTTTTGAGATTTGATTTTCAGATTTGAATTCAAAGCTAAATATAATCACATTCAAGGTATGTAAATTCTATCTCATATAGATTTCTAATCTCTTCATGCTAGACGAATCTTAGGGCTAGGGTTTTGATGTTATTTGTAAATCTTTCGCTGCGTTTGTAATCCCAAAACCCAACAGTGGTATCAGAGACTTGTCTTGCCATGATTAGGATTGAAATTGCATGCTAGATTTAATGTGATTATTTGCTATCATGTGATATAAAATAGATCTAGATTCCATGTGTTTTATTTCTATGAAAAACAAGTATATGTGATATGCCATATTCATGATTAATGATAAATTGATTTGATTAGTTTATCACATAGGTTGATGATTTATTTAATATGATTAAATTAGATTTGTAACTTCTCAAAATTAAATCAAATTGTTTGAATAAAATTTTGTGAAGCCCTACGTTCATGATTATGTTCACATGAGATCTATGTTATAACCATGCGATGTTTGTTACATGTTGAAAACCTTCTAAATATATAAGTCTTATGACATTCCTTGATTAGAACACTTGTGATATTTTAGGATATTTGATGTAGTTTCGACTTAGTTGGGTGCATCTTATATTTTAATTTGTGATCAAGGTGAGATAATGGTTGATGTAGTTTTGACTCAGTTAGGTGCATCGTTCCATGTCTCACATGTTTGAAAAAGGTTTTGACGTAATTGGTGCTTTCAAATGAGATTTGACCCAAGGCATAGATGAGATTTAAAACATGTTTTTGACATATGATGTCTATTGAAATCTCTTAAAAGATCTAAGAGTCATATAGTGATATGATTGATGTTTCTACCTAAATAGCTTGATTTTGGGCATTGACTCAGTTAAATCAAAATCAAGTGAAATATGGATCTTAGCCTAATATGATTATATGATACATGTTTGTATTTGAAGGTGTATAATTTAGTGGGAGTATTTATGAAATACATTATTTGCTCTTAGATGATAAATGTGTTGATATTGATATATGTTTATATTGTTTGCATATTTTATTGTAGAATGGCTACACACAATAATCAACTCCTGTCACTGCGATCAGTCCTTGAGAAGGACAAGCTTGAGGAGAACGATACAAACTATTCTGATTGGATCAGAAGCCTTAGAATTGTTCTAAAGTAAGAGAAGAAACTGTACGTTCTCAATGAACCCATTCCACCTCAACCTGCTCCAAATGCTTCTAGGGCTGATAGGGATGCACATAAGAAACATAATGATGATTCTACAGATGTTGCATGCCTTATGCAAGCCACTATGTCTAAGGCTCTTCAGAAGGACCTTGAGCACATAGATGTAGCATTTGATCTTGCTGAGCGCTTAAAGGAAATGTTCCAAGTGCAAGCAAGAAACGAGAGGTATGATGTGGTTAAGTCCACGGATTTGATATTGAATTCATTGCCTGAAAGTTATAGTCATTTTATTATGCACTATCACATGACTGGCATGGATAAGAATCTTTCGAAATTGCATGCGATGATTAAGACCGCAGAGATGAATATCAAGAAGCCTAAAATCGATACTGTGTTAATGGTTAACAAAGGCAAAGGGTTCAAGAAGGATGACGAAGGTAAAGCAAGTGTTGCTAAGCCTAAGGCAAAGGTTGCCGTTGCCGGAGAGGCTCCCAAGGCATCTCAAAAGGATACGGTTTGCTACCATTTCCAAGAAGTTGGACATTGGAAGCGCAACTGCAAGGCTTACAAGGAAGGCCTAAAGGCGAAGAAGGGCAATACGATTGCTGCTGCTTCAAGTATCTATATGATAGATATTTTCCTTTCTGTTTCTAGTTCATGGGTATTAGATACCGGATGTGGATCTCACATTTGTTTAAATGTGCAGGGACTGAGAAATAGGAAGCTACTCAAACAAGGTGAAGTTGACCTGCATGTTGGGAATGGAGCAAGAGTTGCTGCATTAGCCGTAGGGACATATGATGTAACTTTACCTAGTGGCTTAGTACTTGTTTTGAACAATTGTTACTATGTTTCGGATTTGAGTATGAATATTATTTATGTTTCTTGTTTGGATAATGAGGGGTATAATTTTCTTATTGTGAATAAGAAGTTTTATATTTATTTAAATGATATGCTTTATGGTATTGCAAATTCATTTAATGGCCTTTATGTTCTTGATGTTGATGAGAAACAAAATAGTGTTGAAAATGTTTATCATGTGGACAAGAAGTCTAAACCGAATGACGTAAACAACTCGTACATGTGGCATTGCCGGCTTGGTCATATAAACGAGAAACGTATTTCTAAACTCCACAAAGATGGAATGTTAGACTCACATGATTATGAATCATATGAGATATGCGAATCTTGTTTATTGGGCAAAATGACCAAACCACCCTACACTAAGAGTAGTGAAAGGGCTAGCGACTTATTGGGCCTAATACATACTGATGTATGCGGACCAATGAGCAGCATTGCTAGGGGAGGATTTCGGTATTTCATTACATTCACCGATGACTTATCTAGATATGGCTATGTCTATCTAATGAAGTCAAAGAGTGAATCGTTTTAGATATTTAGAACATTTCAAAATGAAGTACAAAATTAACTTGGCAAAACAATTAAAGCACTTCGATCCGATCGTGGTGGTGAGTATTTAAACGAAGAGTTTGACAATCATCTCAAAAACTGTGGAATTGTTTCAGAGTTGACTCCACCCGGAATGCTACAATGGAATGGTGTTTCCGAGAGGAGGAATAGAACCCTATTAGATATGGTTCGTTCGATGATGAGTCAAGTAGACCTTCCTATATCATTTTGGGGACATGCATTAGAGACTGCTGCGTTCACACTGAACAGAGTCCCTACTAAATCGGCTCCTAAGACCCCACATGAGATGTGGCATGAAAGAAAACCTAATTTGTCTTTCATTAAGATTTGGGGTTGCGAATCTTATGTGAAGAGACTTGTCTCTGATAAGTTAGCACCTAAATCTGACAAGGTTATTTTTGTTGGTTACCCTAAGGAAACCAAAGGGTATTACTTTTACAACCGTGTTGAGAACAAAGTGTTTGTTGCTCAATATGGTAATTTTCTTGAGAAACAGTTTCTCAATAAAGTATCTAGTGGGAGTAAAATTGATCTTGAAGAGGTTCAAGAACTCGAAAATAACATGGAACCGATAGTAGAGACTGAACCAACTCCACAAGAAGTTGTGGAACCGGTTCAAGATCCACAAGTCCATCGTAGATCGGATAGGTTACGATCCGCACCTGAGAGATATGGATTTCTCGTGTCGAAAAGTAATGAAGTGGAAGTCATTGAGAATGACGAACCTACTTCCTATCAAGAGCCGATGTCCGATCCCGATCCGGATAAATGGTTAGAAGCCATGAAGTCCGAATTGCAATCCATGTCGGATAATCAAGTTTGGAACTTGATTGAGCCACCTGAAGGTGTAAAAACCATAGGGTGCAAGTGGGTCTTCAAGAAGAAGACTGACATGGATGGGAAGGTGCATACTTATAAGGCTAGGTTTGTAGCAAAGGGATATAGGCAGATTCATGGTGTAGACTATGATGAAACCTTCTCGCCTGTTGCCATGCTTAAGTCTGTTAGAATTTTGATTGCCATAGCTGCGTATTATGACTATGAGATATGGCAAATGGATGTCAAAAACGTTTTCCTTAATGAAAAACTGCTTAAGGATGTGTATATGATACAACCCGAAGATTTTGTTGATCCACGAAATTCTAACAAGGTGTGCAAGTTGCAAAGATCCATTTATGGATTGAAGCAAGCTTCTAGGAGTTGGAATCTTCGGTTCAATGAGAAAATCAAAGAGTTTGTTTTTATCAAGAACGAAGATGAACCTTGTGTATACATGAAATTCAGTGGGAGCGTTGTGCTATTTCTCTTATTGTATGTTGATGATATCTTACTCATTGAAAATGACATTCCTGCACTTGAGACTGTCAAGTCTTGGTTAGGGAAGTGTTTCTCAATGAAAGATATGGGCGAAGCCGCTTACATCCTTGGTATCAAGATCTATAGAGATAGATCTAAGAGGATAATTGGTTTGAGTCAAAGTACCTACATTGACAAGGTTTTTAGAAGATTCAAGATGGAAAATTCTAAGAGAGGAAACTTGCCAATGGGTCATGGTGTTACTCTTAGTAAGACTCAGTGTCCTAAGACAACTGATGAACGAAAGAGGATGAATGATATTCCATACAATTCGGCTATTGGATCTATCATGTACGCTATGATTTGTACTAGACCCGACGTCTCATATGCTTTGAGCATGACAAGTCGTTACCAATCTGATCCGGGTGAGAACCATTGATGGCAGTCAAGACGATCCTAAAGTACTTAAGAAGGACTAAGGATGCGTTCTTGGTATTTGGAGGGATGGAAGAAGATCTTGTTGTAAGAGGTTACACAGATGCCAGCTTCCAAACCGATAAGGATGATTTCTGATCGCAGTCGGGATTTGTGTTTATGCTTAACGGAGGTGCGATATGTTGGAAGAGTTCCAAGCAGAGTACTATTGCCGATTCTACTACTGAGGCCGAATATATAGCGGCATTCGATACAGCTAAGGAGGCGGTTTGGATCAAGAAGTTCATTAGTGAATTGTAAGTTGTTCCAAGTATCACTAATCCGGTGGAACTTTATTGTGACAATAATGGTGCCATTGCGCAAGCAAAGGAACCAAGGTCACATCAACGATCCAAACATATACTTAGACGTTTCCATCTCATTCGAGAGTTCATTGATCGGGGAGACGTTAAGATATGGAAAGTATCAACCGATGATAACATTGGGGATCCGCTTACAAAGCCCCTCGCACAAGATAAGCATGATGGTCATGTGAGGTCCATGGGTATTAGATACATAGATGGAGCCTAGTTCAAGTGGGAGATTGTTTGTGTAATGCCCTAGGCTATACTTATGTTTGACTTGAACCGTTATGTATCATCTTTATCATTTATTATAGAGCGCGTTTATTCTGTTCATTATATGTTTGCATGTTTATTATATTGAACTGCGTCCCTAGTTGTTGTGAACAACTAGTATAAGTTGGTAATGGATAATCATGGAGATGATTATATGCATGGAGACGCATATTACACTTATGGATACTTGCTAGAGAACAAGTATTGAACTTGACCTACTTATGAGATTTATGACATGGTCTGTTGTCATGATTAAATCTCATGATAGTCGTGTTATTGAATCCTTAGTACCTGAGATTATCATTGTCTTCCACATGACGAAGATCGTGTTTGATATAGTCTAACACTATCTTTAATCGGATAGCAATAAGGGCTATGTTAGCGCGCTTGGATTCATGTAGGGAAGAATGATAAGTCAAGACGAAATTTGTCCCTCTTATGAAGAGAGATGTTTGCTTGGGCCCCTCGATGAATGATGTTGATGAAATGTGTGGCCACACTCAAGTGATTTGATAGAGATCAAATGCATTTGGATTATCAACATATTCGGAATCGAGAAAGCATTGAACGGAATGAGTTGACATAGACCATGACTCTTGTTCAATTGGACATCGTGGACAAAGGGAATATGACATTCGATCTATCAAGGAATCAAGCTTTGATGTTATATTTAATTGAGTAGACATAATGATTTGCTAGAAGTCACTTATGTCTTGTGAGGTTGATGTTTCAACTCACTACCAACATAAAATATAATTTCTAAAGGGTCACACACAAAATAACGAATTTAATTCGAGCTAAATTTGGAGATTTTGGATTCTGGCACGACTCGTGATCAGGAGCATGACTCGTGCCTGGGTCACGACTCGTGCCAAGGGTTACGACTCGTGACAAAAGCTAAGACACGACTTGTGTTTTTGGTTCTTTTGATCAGAACGAGTTGGGGCATGGAGAACGACCCGTGAGCACGAATGGAATGCAAAGGGCACGATTCATGCCAATTGGCACGACTCGTGCCAACACTGAATTCGCGTCCCTACAGTTTTCCTTTGCTAGGAAGGTTTTGGTATTTGACAAGGTTTCTACCCTAATTGTTAGGGGATTTATATGGGATATAAATACAACCTTGCAGCCATAATTTTCTAACTCTAACATCATAATTCTAGGTTTATGAAACTCTAGATTGATTTTGATTTTGAATCAAAGGTTCCCAAATTATTCCATAGTTTTGGCTTTGATTATTGAATATTGATTCAACTAGCAATCCAACAAGAAGGTGTTCTTGGATTCGTTCGCGTGTGGATTACCGATAGAGGGTGATAAGTTAATCACCAAGAGCTTGAAGCCTTCCGTTCGTTGATTCATCATAAGGTAAAGAACAAGGAGAAGATCAAAACCTTAATCAACGGTTTTGAGATTCGTTTTGAGATTCGATTTTCAGATTTGAATTCAAAGCTAAACATAAACGCATTCAAGGTATGTAAATTCTATCTCATATAAATTTCTAATCTCTTCATGCTAGACGGATCTTAGGGCTAGGGTTTTGATGTTATTTGTAAATATTTCGCTGCGTTTGTAACCCCAAAATCCAACACACCCAGCCCGTTAACCGACGTACACTATTGCACCAACAGATGGAGACTTTGCAGTGAATTTACGAGACTCAGAATGCTTTGTTGCAGTTGGATCCAGAAAACTCAATGGCCGAGTTCATTAGGCCTTCGAGGTCAGGAAACTCTCGTGGAAGGGAGATTCAGGGTGAAAGGCGAGGTAGTCAGATGATCCCTCCTCGTGGCCAAGATCCCCCTCCCCGTGAGCCTGCTGTACCACCTAAGCAAAACCTCCAAGATGCTCCTCGTCCTCGGTCTAACAATCATAATAACAAAAGGAATATGTTAGACCTGAGAAGCCACTTAAATTCAAAGGAGCAGGAGGTGAACTCATCAGACTTGCGAGCGAGGCTCAGTCTGGCTAGGTGTAACGACCCCAACCCTAGGCACTAATTTTAAATATTATATTATGTGCTTTTAATATTTATGTTAGCTTTATGTGTTCAATTATGTCTTTAAATTCTTAATTTAAGAACCTTGAAGAAATAATAAAAATGGAAATTTATTAAATGATAAATAGTGCAAGGAGGTTAAAATGAGTAGAATAAATAATTAGGGGGAATGATTTAATTTATGGGTGAAAGCCTTAGCTTTTCTTGGGAGGGGCCAAAATGGTCTTCCTCTCCCTCCTCTTGCCATGTGTCCAACACCCATACTTTTCCCCTCACTTCCCCCATACTCCCCTCTTCATCCGCCCCCCTTGCTTCCTCTTCCATTTTTATCTTCTCCACCTCCCTCCTTATCCTTGTTGACTTTCTCTCTCAACTCCATAGAAACCTCCTCCATGGAAGCTTCAATTTCAAAACCTTGGAGAAGTCAATCCTTCTCCATTTTCAAATCCAAGAGTATTTTTGTAATCGGGGCATCTAGGGGAGTGCATCAAGCTAAAGAAATCCATGATCCATCTCTTATTCTAAAGTGAGTTATTATGTCTTCCTTTCTTTGTATGCTCATAAATGATTGATGTTGAGATTGTCATTATAATGGTTGTTTGATACCTTGGAAACCTTCTTGGAGTTGGGGAATTAGTTAATGTTATGGAATGTTATTGTTGTTCATAAGGAATGATTAAGAGTGTAAGAAAATGTGTTGATTTGGATTATGATGGTTAATCATGAAAAATGGAAGTAAAATGGGTTGAGTTAATTTTAGAGAATTAACTTGAAATGAGTTGATAAAATGGGTTGAAAATCTTGTGGAAAATAATCTAGGATTATGTTATTTTGGAGTTTAAAGGATTTGGGATAATGTTGTAAAATGAAGAAATTCTTTTGGTAATCATAATAGTTAGGAAGGTTTAAAGAAAGGAAAAGAACCTAGGAAATCAAGGATTTGGGGAATTAAACTTCTTTGATAGGAGCCTTGGGCGGTAGCCCAAGTGGTGGTGACGGCCGCCCATCTAGGCGGTAATTTGTAGGCTTGGAGTTCCCTCTTGGGCGGTCGCCCAAGAGGATATGTCTTGATCGCCCGTAGGGCGGATCCTCCTTAGGAACTTTTCTTACTGATTTTCACCAACAACCTAGTGGTGTGATCCCTAACCATTATGAATTAGTGGAACTTAGTCCAAACCGGATATGAATTAACCCTCTTAACTTAAGTTATATTAGAACACTTAAGAGCACCTTAATTGAGTTTAAATGGAACTAAGAAAGCACTTTGAATACGACTTAGGGTTGGTTCGACAATCTTATTTGATCACTTATAAATTGTGACTCCCACTTGGTAATTTGAGCTTGAGCCTTTATAGGAGCTATGTAGTAATGTATAGTGACCTTGTAGGATGGATCGATAATACTTCCTTGCCTTACTTGAGTTCATATACATTGTTATATTGTGCATGGTGTGTTAATTAATTGTTGCACTATGATATTGATTGAACATGAGTATATTTTACCATGTGACTATATTGTTTATCCCCTTTGTGGATTATTTGGTATTGTTATATGGTATCCCGGTGTGGATTATGTGTTTATATGGATACCTTACTTGAATTTAAATTCGTTAATGGTATTATGCATAGTGTATTACATGAACTGTTGCACTATAGTATGGATGAATCATGAGTATATTTTACCATGTTGTTATATGATTATCCCTTTTTGTGAATTATAATTCAAGTAACTATTATGTGCTTGAATGCGTTCGGGTGGGTATGATGGAAGTCAATCAATTATTTATTTGTTCTATAAGTGATTGAAGGTCCATCATACCGGTGACCCTCCCCTCCTCTGTGGCCACAGAGTGGGGCTGTGCTAGCGACTGTATTGAGCATGAAGAAGCCTTTACAGACCTGCTGCGATTGGTGTACCGGGGGAATATATTATTTTGGATACCCTATTATAGGTATCTTTTCTTATATGGATCTCTGGGGTATGAGTCCTATAAGAGGTGAATGTGCTGGAGGCAATTCACCAAAGAGTGGAGTTTTACTCCCACGTTGTACGACTTATTGTTCAGACGGGAAAAGGTAAAATGAGGTAACGTAATGTGTTTACCGCTTTCATAATGTGTTATGTGCTACCATGCTATGTGTTTCATCTTGTTTGGCATCTTGCTGCATTCATAATAGCTCATTGAGATTTATTCTCACCCTTCTCCCTTTACTGTTTTAGATTTCGAGACAGGTGGACCGACCAAGTAAGGGCGGAAAGGAGTTTAGAAGTGGTATTTTGGGAATTGTCGGGTTATGTTTAGATTGGGTAGAAAGTGTTTGTTAGCATAATTCTTTTAAAGGGTTGTATTCATAAACTTTAATTCCATATTATATTCGATATCTTTTGTAACTAAAACAGTTTATTATTTTCATGGTTGGTCAACTTTTCCTCCAATGTGGAAGGAGTAGAATTATTTTGAAATGGTTGTGTTTATGTTTGGAAGTTAAATCAAAGTTTTTTAAGTATTAGGAGATTTGGGTTAGTTTGAGGACGCTCCAGCTTGGGACACGTGTAGGTTCCGGGTCGGGGTCCTCACAGTTGGTATCAGAGCTCGGTTAGAGTTCTCGGGTAGAGTCTAGCTGAGTGAGAGTGTGTGATAACTGACGTCGAGAGTTTAATGCGGGAATTTGTTCAAAGACAGAAAAATGATATTGACCAACCAAGGAATCAAGGAAAGGTGAGTTTTGGAAAGATAGATTTCCCCACCATCATTTGAGGTATTTTACTGTCTCAGGAGTTAGGATTCATACTTTCATAAATCTTCGTTCATTCGTTCTCATGTGGCATTACATTTCATCTTTTATTTGCATAATTGGCCTAAAAGTTGCCTTATGTGTTGGAGGTTCTATTCCTACGGGAGAGTACCTTGAATCATTATTGTTTATCATGGTGATTGTGATTTGGGAGGACTGTCGCAAGAAGCGAGTCTCCTTATCGATGTTTGATTTGCCTCCGTGTGTAGTCGAGGCGGATGAGTCATTACTTGCTATTATATCATATATGCATAAATGTCGAAAGTATGGCCTAAGGAATGTGAAGGTTATTTGAGTTGTGTGTTATCTTTGATTTAAAAGAACCTTGAGTTATCTCATGTACGGTGGTAAATGAATTGGTGAACTCTTAGTTTAGAGTTGGTCTATGGCCTAATTAAGAGCGGTTTATGGTTGCATAATTTGCGTGAGTATTTATACATTGGTGTCTCGTGGTGGAGACTATATATATGAGACTAGTATTGAAAGTGATAGTCTAAGTGAGATTATATGAGTTATAAAATATCACGAGTAAGAGATCTTATGGAACTAATATATCTTTGCCTTAGGTGCTATAAGTATTCTCTAAGGAGAGATTGATTGAATTCTTGCTACTAAATTGAATAGGAAATCAGATATTTTTGTAAGTAATATCACCCTATAAGTTGACTAAGTGGTGTTTTTCAAGTGAGTTTCAAAAATGGGTTTTCATCAGGTATCATACCAGGATATTGAAGCTGAGTAGATATAAGTCACTATTTTGGTATTCGGATCCCTAGATAGAGTATACAAATTGGGATGATGGAATTGATGATTCAACTTGAGAAATTAATTGATAAAGAAGATAACTAGCTTAGCGATTCTCGGTAAGGATAAATTGTTCTTGTATTTAGAAAAGATGATACTTGGTGGTTAATTATAAGGTTATAGAGATCTCAAATTAGTAAGCGTAAGCAATAGGTATTCGTTATCACTTGTTGATAATTTGCATGGTGATTTTAGAAACTAGTAGGATACTCAATGATTATTAGTTGAATTTTCGGAGTGTTACAATTTCCGTGAAAAATTGCTTTAAGGATATACTTAAGAAAACATTTCTATCTAGTATGACCGTTTTGAATTGTGGATTGTGTATTAGTTATGGAGAGGTAAATAGGGTAAACGAAGAAGTATAATAGATACGATTATTGGTGACTTAAAGGATCAACTTCAGAAATTGGTAATATATGTATATGGTTCGTTTTGAGAATTGATTATCATTAGTTGGGAAAATGGGGATGAATCTTATTGGAAGACAGGATACTTTAGGATGATTATATACTATAGGTCGACTTAGTTACGTGAATCATATGAGGGATTAGTGTGATGCTTGAAAGATATTGACGTTATACGGATTTTGAGTTTGTTGATGGTTATTGAGAGTTAAGTTAGAGTATCTTTGTAATGTTTAATTGAAATTCGGGAATGATTGATCTATGTGAGTTCCAATTATATTTTCTGATTTAGAAATTATAGTATTTGATTGGGAACTAGATGTTTACAATATGTTGTTGCTAAGTACGATACTAATATCAAAGGCAGGGGATAGATGACTCAAATTAAGTAAAAGTGTTGAATATACAACTTGAGACATTATTGGATTGAGGATGATTTACCTAGTTTATAATCTTAATGGTTGTTTTAGTGTTATTTATCGAAGATAGTAATAGTATTGCGAGATTGTGTTTTCTTATAGAGAAATTAACTAAGTATAAATATTATGAGTGGTGGCTACACTATAAATAGAAGTTAAACAAGAATATTATGTTAGAAGTGTTTTAAATGTGCTTTAAAACTTTGGATTGTATATTGAACTTCGGTATGAGCAATTGTGCCCTTCGGGGATAGATGATTTAATAAGGTCAGTAAACCATTTTCGTGTAAATTAAAATCTGTGAGTAATTTAACTATCTACCACTGGTATGGGACGGTTGTAGATAATTAAATCACTCGAGTTATTTTTGTTAGCTTATCAATCCTTTGAAATTTCTGAGTGGTTTAGTTAATTAAAACTGGTATGGGCCGGTTTTAAATAAGTAAACCATTCGGGTCTCTTTGGATCTCTTTTTATATTATCATTTGAAATTCTGAAAGATGTTGTGAATTTTCGAAAGACATGTTACTTTAAAGTTATAGTTCGCACAGAAGCAAGTAGAAAAGCAACCTAGTTTTCCTATAATGATTAGTTGTATTCAAGTTTTGATCCGAGAATTGATTTGATAAATGTGGGGTTGTTATTGTGTCGGTCGCAATAGACTCGGTTTTGTTTTGGAGTTGGAACGGCTCCGTTGTGGGCGGCCAACTATTTGATTTGAATATTGATCTGTCTCTGGACCTGAAAATAAGTGGAACATTGAATTGTGTTATATAGTCGACCAGTGTCCCGTTTATAGAAATCATGATCTTATTAGCATGTTCATATTTATTATTTCATGGGCAGTTATTTAATGTTTATATCATGAGATATTTATTGATAAAGTCCTCATATATGTTAGGAGATGGTTTGGTTGTATAAACCCCATAGTATTAGAGGGATTGGATAGACATCATTTGGAAGATCCTTTTTGGAAGGTAGGAATACTATTAAGTTTAACTTCGTGAAAAATTGAGGAATCATTACTTATTGTTGAAAATATGCTACGGGCATGTACAATGGATTTTAGTAGTCGATAGGTCGTATGGTTACCAATGGTTGGGTGCGTATAATAGCAGTTATCATTCTAGCGTTGAGATAAAACCGTATAAGGCGTTGTTCGGGAAGAAAATATCGATCTCTAAATTGTTGGTGTGAGGTTAGAGAAGCAAGGCCTAAGGTAGATTGGCGCCAAAGTGGTAAATCATGTGGAGTCTTAGAAAAGGTTGGTGATGTGACTCATAGACGGGCTGGGAGCAGCTTATAGAGTATTTAAGGTTTTAAATGTAATATTTTAATGTATCTGGTTATATGAGTTGTAATACTTTCATTCAATTATATAGTTATCGAGGTCGTGAAAATTCGGGTTAGTGATGGGAAGGTATTATTGGAAGATTAAGTTGTAATATCGTGTCATTAATGGAATTAGAATCCTGAGGAAGAATCACAACATTGAAGAGACTAATTGGGAATTGAAGTCTGAGGTATACTTGTAACCGAGGCGAGTTGATCAGTTAGGTAAGTGATAGTCAAATTCGGGACGAATTTTTCTTTAAGGGGGAGTGAGTGTAACGACCCCAACCCTAGGCACTAATTTTAAATATTATATTATGTGCTTTTAATATTTATGTTAGCTTTATGTGTTCAATTATGTCTTTAAATTCTTAATTTAAGAACCTTGAAGAAATAATAAAAATGGAAATTTATTAAATGATAAATAGTGCAAGGAGGTTAAAATGAGTAGAATAAATAATTAGGGGAATGATTTAATTTATGGGTGAAAGCCTTAGCTTTTCTTGGGAGGGGCCAAAATGGTCTTCCTCTCCCTCCTCTTGCCATGTGTCCAACACCCATACTTTTCCCCTCACTTCCCCCATACTCCCCTCTTCATCCGCCCCCCCCCTTGCTTCCTCTTCCATTTTTATCTTCTCCACCTCCCTCCTTATCCTTGTTGACTTTCTCTCTCAACTCCATAGAAACCTCCTCCATGGAAGCTTCAATTTCAAAACCTTGGAGAAGTCAATCCTTCTCCATTTTCAAATCCAAGAGTATTTTTGTAATCGGGGCATCTAGGGGAGTGCATCAAGCTAAAGAAATCCATGATCCATCTCTTATTCTAAAGTGAGTTATTATGTCTTCCTTTCTTTGTATGCTCATAAATGATTGATGTTGAGATTGTCATTATAATGGTTGTTTGATACCTTGGAAACCTTCTTGGAGTTGGGAAATTAGTTAATGTTATGGAATGTTATTGTTGTTCATAAGGAATGATTAAGAGTGTAAGAAAATGTGTTGATTTGGATTATGATGGTTAATCATGAAAAATGGAAGTAAAATGGGTTGAGTTAATTTTAGAGAATTAACTTGAAATGAGTTGATAAAATGGGTTGAAAATCTTGTGGAAAATAATCTAGGATTATGTTATTTTGGGTTTAAAGGATTTGGGATAAGGTTGTAAAATGAGGAAATTCTTTTGGTAATCATAATAGTTAGGAAGGTTTAAAGAAAGGAAAAGAACCTAGGAAATCAAGGATTTGGGGAATTAAACTTGCTGATAGGAGCCTTGGGCGGTCGCCCAAGTGGTGGTGAGCGGCCGCCCATCTAGGCAGTAATTTGTAGGCTTGGAGTTCCCTCTTGGGCGGTCGCCCAAGAGGATATGTGCGGTCGCCCATAGGGCCAGATCCTCCTTAGGAACTTTTCTTGCTGATTTTCACCAACAACCTAGTGGTGTGATCCCTAACCATTATGAATTAGTGGAACTTAGTCCAAACCGGATATGAATTAACCCTCTTAACTTAAGTTATATTAGAACACTTAAGAGCACCTTAATTGGGTTTAAATGGAACTAAGAAAGCACTTTGAATACGACTTAGGGTTGGTTCGACAATCTTATTTGATCACTTATAAATTGTGACTCCCACTTGGTAATTTGAGCTTGAGCCTTTATAGGAGCTATGTAGTAATGTATAGTGACCTTGTAGGATGGATCGATAATACTTCCTTGCCTTACTTGAGTTCATATACATTGTTATATTGTGCATGGTGTGTTAATTAATTGTTGCACTATGATATTGATTGAACATGAGTATATTTTACCATGTGACTATATTGTTTATCCCCTTTGTGGATTATTTGGTATTGTTATATGGTATCCCGGTGTGGATTATGTGTTTATATGGATACCTTACTTGAATTTAAATTCGTTAATGGTATTATGCATAGTGTATTACATGAAGCTGTTGCACTATAGTATGGATGAATCATGAGTATATTTTACCATGTTGTTATATGATTATCCCTTTTTGTGGATTATAATTCAAGTAATTATTATGTGCTTGAATGCGTTCGGGTGGGTATGATGGAAGTCAATCAATTATTGATTTGTTCTATAAGTGATTGAAGGTCCATCATACCGGTGACCCTCCCCTCCTCTGTGGCCACAGAGTGGGGTCATGCTACTTGGCTGTATTGAGCATGAAGAAGCCTTTACGAGACTGCTGCGATTGGTGTACCGGGGAATATATTATTTTGGATACCCTATTATAGGTATCTTTTCTTATATGGATCTACGGGGTATGAGTCCTATAAGAGGTGAATGTCTTGGAGGCAATTCACCAAAGAGTGGAGTTTTACTCCCACGTTGTACGACTTATTGTTCAGACGGGAAAAGGTAAAATGAGGTAACGTAATGTGTTTACCGCTTTCATAATGTGTTATGTGCTACCATGCTATGTGTTGCATCTTGTTTGGCATATTGCTGCATTCATAATAGCTCATTGAGATTTATTCTCACCCTTCTCCCTTTACTGTTTTAGATTTCGAGACAGGTGGACCGACCAAGTAAGGGCGGAAAGGAGTTTAGAAGTGGTATTTTGGGAATTGTCGGGTTATGTTTAGATTGGGTAGAAAGTGTTTGTTAGCATAATTCTTTTAAAAGGTTGTATTCATAAACTTTAATTCCATATTATATTCGATATCTTTTGTAACTAAAACAGTTTATTATTTTCATGGTTGGTCAACTTTTCCTCCTATGTGGAAGGAGTAGAATTATTTTGAAATGGTTGTGTTTATGTTTGGAAGTTAAATCAAAGTTTTTTAAGTATTAGGAGATTTGGGTTAGTTTGAGGACGCTCCAGCTCGGGACACGTGTAGGTTCCGGGTCGGGGTCCTCACACTAGGCGTTTATCCCCTCCTCATCTTAATATTTCCCCTCGTCATAGCCATCATCCTCAGCGTGAGTCACCTCGTCCTAGACATTTTCTAAGGCCGAGGAGTCCTTATTCGTATAGAATGGTCCTCGGTGGTATGAGGTGGAGTCGAGGAAGGATAAAACACCCTCTAGACGAGGAGAGAACCATCGAGATGGCAAGGAACATAGTAGGGTGAATGGTCACCCAAGGGAAAGGTCCCATCGGAGTTCCCACCGAAGACTAGGACATCATTCCTCTAGTATTTTACGTCACATTAGTAACTCTTTTCATTTAAATATTCCGAGTTGTTCCTCATTTTCTTGCAATTCTTGCAACTGCAATAAGAGTGATAAATTGCCTTTTTCAAATAATACTATTACGTCTTTTGGACCTCTGGATGTCTTATATAGTGATGTTTGGACCCTCCCCCCTGCACTCATTTGATGGTTTTAAATATTACATAATTTTCGTTGACCACAACTCTAAATACATTTGGCTGTATCCCATTAAACATAAAAATGATGCTATCTCTGTTTTCATCAATTTCAAAAACCTTGTGGAAAAGTTTTTCAAACGTCTCATTATCACTATTTTCAGTGATAACGGTGTCGAATATATTGGTCTTCGCTCCACTGTTATCGCTCATGGCATTACTCATCTTACGTCCCCTCCTCATACTCTGGAACACAATGGTTACTCCGAACGCCGTCATCGACACATAGCTGAGACTGGCTTGTCTCTCCTGTCTCATGCTCATATGCCATTGAAATACTGGACTCTAGCCTTTGTCACTGCCTCATATCTCATCAATCGCATGCCGACGCCTACACTCAAACTTGCATCTCCCTACTCCACTCTACTTGGTCATCATCCTAATTATCTCAAACTCCGGAGCTTTGGATGTCTCTGTTATCCATGGCTTCGTCCGTCCACCAGTTTGATCCTAAATCCGCAACTTGTGTCTTCGTCGGCTACTCACCGACCTAGAGTGCTTATTACTGTTTGGAACCTAAAACCTCCAAGGTATTTGTGTCCCGACATGTAAAATTTGTGGAAACACCATTTCCGTTCTCTACTCCTACCGCCAGTCCCCTCTCTAATCCTACTTCCACTGTTGATACGTGGTGTACTTTCCATGTTCCTACCCTAGTCCACCACCCGAATCCCCACAACACGGCAGCAACCCACATTATCCTGGCCACACCTGAACCAGCCGCTCCAACTAATAATCCTACTGGATCTTCAACCTCCTCATCCGAATCCCTCACCACCCCACTCGGATCAGCCTCCCTAAGTTCCTCTTCATCCTCCAACCCAACACCGTACACTGGCGATTCTCCACCAGCCCATCCCCACCTGCTTCACACCCTGCTGCAAGCCGAGGCCCTTAGACCAAACTTCAGAACAACATCACAAAGCCTATCCAAAAATTAAATCTCCAAGCTACCCTTTCCTCCTCCATAGCTGAATCGAACACTGTGACTCAGGCACTAAAAAAACCTGAATGACGAGTAGCCATGCAGTCCGAATATGAGGCACTTATTCGCAACTACACCTGGGATCTCATTCCATCTACTTCGTCTCAGAATTTGATTGGGTGCAAATGGATTTTTCGGTCTAAATATCACCCAAATGGGTCTATTGATCGTCACAAGGCTCGTTTGGTTGCTAAAGGATTCTATCAACATCCCGGGTTAGATTATTCTGAGACATTTAGTCCCGTTGTTAAACCGTCCACCATTCGCACCATCTTGTCTCTTGCAACAGTACATGGATGGCCACTACGTCAAGTGGATATAAACAATGCATTCTTACAAGGAACCCTTCATGAGGATGTTTTCATGGCCCAACCACCAGGTTTTGTCAATACTACTCAACCTACTCATGTGTGTAAACTCCGTCAGGCAATCTACGGTCTCAAACAATCACTACGGGCTTGGTATACTGAACTCAAAACGTATCTCATGACACTTGGTTTTTCGACTAGTGTCTTTGATACTTCTCTATTTATTCTTCGAGCTGCACATCATTTATTGTATGTCGTCGTGTATGTTGATGACATAATTATTACTGGATCCAACAAATCTATGGTGGACAGGTTTATTTCTCAGCTCTCTTCTCGATTCTCCCTAAAAGACCTTAGTGATTTATCGCATTTTCTTGGTGTTGAAGTCCTTCCACACACTCATGGCTTGTTTCTCAGCCAACACAAGTACGTTCACGACCTTCTTACCCGAACAAATATGCTCGATGCCAAACCAGTGCCTACACCTATGGTGCCTCATCCGTCGGTGACACTTCATGGAGGTTCGCCCATTCCAAATCCATCTTAATACAGAGCCATACTCGGCACACTTCAGTATCTTGCCCTAATAAGGTGTGATCTTTCTTTTGCTATAAACCCGTTGTCTCAATTTATGCACTGTCCGACTAATTTACATTGGGATGCTTTAAAACGAGTTTTACGTTATTTGGTGGGTACAAGTACTCATGGTCTCCTCATACGACGTGACTCTCCCCTTACTCTGCACGCGTTTACAGATGCAGACTGGGCGGGAGATAAGGATGATTATATCTCCACAACCGGTTACATTGTATACCTTGGTCTTAGTCCTATGTCATGGAGCTCTCGCAAACAGAAAACATGGCCAGATCCTATACTGAAGTCGAGTATATGGCTGTTGCAGCCACTACAACAGAGGTTTTGTGGTTACAAAATTTGTTGAGTGAATTACATGTTCCTATCAAGATACCCACCATTTACTGTGATAAAATGTGTGCAACGTATGTAGCTGCAAATCTTGTTTTTCACTCCAAAATGAAGCATCTTGGTCTTGACTATCATTTTGTTCGTGAACAAGTTCAAAACAACAATCTACGTGTCTCTCATATTTCGGGAACAAACCAACTTGCGAATGCCCTCACCAAATCATTATCAAGTCCGAGATTTCTGGAGTTAATTGCCAAGATTGGACTTACTAACTGGTCGTCCATCTTGAGGGAGCGTAATAACAATAGAGATCATACGTGATATTCTTTCCTAATATCAATAGAGATTCTACGTGATCTTCTTTCCTAATTGATTTAGATATATAGTTATATTTAATTACTGTTTCCTTTTCTTAGTTTATGTAGGAGTCTTAGATTTATTTATATATAATTATTATCTCAAAAATCAATACAATAGAGTTTTTCTTTTATCAAAACCTATAAATAGAGTTTTCCTTTTACCAAAACCTATAAATATACCTAGGAGTTCATAAATAAAAGAACTTGGAACACACTCTGTTAGGATGTGGAGTCAAAACCATGGATAAAGGAATTTGAACCGCGGTCGGAGAAGTTGGTGAGATCAAGGGGGTTCAAATCGTCGGAGCAGTTTCTGGTCAGGAGGGCGGCTGCGCTAGGGCTCAGGGCGGGCGCGCTGGAGGAATGGACAAGGGTACTGAATTCTCTGGACATTAGCGCGGACGCGCAGCTGGGAGGGCGGCCGCGCTGGTCACGATTCTGGGCTGATTTGTTTCCTATTTTGATAAGATCTCCTCCTGCTTGGTGATTCCTTTTGGTAGTAATATTTGGAGAAGAAAGAAGATTACTTTCTTGAGTAGGAATCCGAGTATTACTAGGATTTGATTTATTGTTCCCTATAAATACATGTGATAGCCTAGAAACAAATTGTAACATCTGAAAATATTAGAGAGAATATTTTGGCTTGGTAGCGCCCCCGGACGTAGTTGTTGTTGCAACGAACCGGGTTAACAATTCTTGTCTGTTCCTTTGTGTGTGATTTACTTTTCGTGTGTGTTGCTCTTATTATTACTCCAAGCTTGGGCCGTTCCGCTGCGTGAATTCACAACAACTGGTATCAGAGCCTTTGGTTTTGTCGAATCATTGGTTGGCTGGTCTTTTGCTATGGATTTCTTGGGAGCTTTGGAGGATGGTAATAAGGTGTTGATCGAAAAGTTTGATGGGACGAATTTCAATTTTTGGAAGACACAAATCGAGAATGTTCTATGGAACAAGGATTTGTATCTACCATTAAAAGAAAAGCCGGCGGACATAGAGGAAGCAAAATTCGAAATCATGGATCGGAAAGCGTTAGGGCTTGTAAGGCAAACGTTGACCAAGGATGTGGCGAAGAATGTTTTGGAGGCGAAGACTACCATGGAGATGTTATAGATGTTGGCGAGCATGTACGAGGCACCATCGGCGGCGAATAAAGCTCATCTAATGAGGAAGCTGTTGAACATAAGGATGGTGGAGGGCATGTCGGCAACAAAGCATATAAGTGAATTCAAATCTACTGCGACCCAACTGTCTTCCGTGGCTGTTACTCTTGATGACGAGGTACTAGCGTTGATATTAGTTTCTTCTTTGCCGGAAAGTTGGGATACGACTGCAATAGCAGTTAACGTTTCAACAGGAAAAGTGAAGTTGAAGTTTTCGGATGTCGTTGATGTGATTCTTGGCGAAGAAATTCGTAGGAAGAGCAAGGGTGGGACATCGGGGCTAGCACTAAATGTCGGTGAAAAGAGTAAGGGTGGCAAGAAGGTGATTACTTGCTATGATTGTGGGGAGAAGGGGCACTTTAGGAGAAGTTATCCGAGCGGTCGGGCGAGCGAAGGAATTGAATGTTCTTGAGGAGATAGCGGATGCATTAATCTTGGGTGGGAGCGGTTCAACGGATTCGTGGGTTTTGGATTCGGGCTCGACGTTTCATTCATGCACCGGTGCGTAAAGAATGGAAGCAATGCGTTAGGGTGATTTTGGGGTTGTTCGTTTGGGAAACAATAATCCTGTCAAGGTCATTGGAAAGGGGGTTGTTCGGGTTAAAGCAACGGATGTGACTATTTTGCGGCTACGTGATGTGCGACATATTTCGGATTTGAAGAGGAACTTGATTTCCATAAGGCAACTTGATAAGGAGGTTTGTGTGGTGACCTTCGGTTGTGGGACATGGAAGGTAAACCGCGGAGCTAGCTTGGTGGCTCGTGGCGGCATGGAAAATATGTTGTATACCACATGCAACATGAGTCGTTGGGGGAAACAAAGGCGCATCCCAATGATGAATGGTGGTGGCCGAGATCGCCATGGTGGGAGAAATTTCACTAAACGGTATGTTGGTAGAAAATTGGGTGATAAAGTCGGCCAACGCGGAGCCAATTTGGCCAACATGGGAGCGGGATCTAGAACGGTGATGCGATGGGTTGCAAAGAACACACAAAGGTTTCAAGCTTGTGATTGTGTGGGGCACGTGGATTCGCGCTGTTCAGGATTGATAGTTAGCAAGCAAGTGAGCGGGGATGTGCAGGGAGGATCATTCGGAATGAAGACTCGGAGCATGGTAGAACCGACAGTTATGTTGAAGCGTAGCTCAGCTTCAACTCACTTGGATAACTAGACAAGAGGCCGGGCGCTACCAACGCAATAGCTGGCCACTGAAATTTGTTTCAAGAGAGGTATCATGGATGGTTTGTCTCCAGGTGGGAGATTGTTGGGATGTGGAGTCAAAACCATGGATAAAGAAATTTGAACCGCGGTCGGAGGAGTTGGTGGGATCAAGGGGGTTCAAATCGTCGGAGCAGTTTCTGGTCAGGAGGGCGGCCGCGCTAGGGCTCAGGGCGGGCGAGCTGGAGGAATGGACAAGGGTGCTGAATTCTCTGGACATTAGCGCGGACGCGCAGCTGGGAGGGCGGCCGCGCTGGTCACGATTCTGGGCTGATTTGTTTCCTATTTTGATAATATCTCCTCCTGCTTGGTGATTCCTTTTGGTAGTAATATTTGAAGAAGAAAGAAGATTACTTTCTTGAGTAGGAATCCGAGTATTACTAGGATTTGAGTTATTATTCCCTATAAATACATGTGATAGCCTAGAAACAAATTGTAACATCTGAAAATATTAGAGAGAATATTTTGGCTTGGTAGCGCCCCCGGACGTAGTTGTTGTTGCAACGAACCGGGTTAACAATTCTTGTGTGTTCCTTTGTGTGTGATTTACTTTTCGTGTATGTTGCTCTTATTATTACTCCAAGCTTGAACCGTTCCGCTGCGTGAATTCACAACACACTCTTTACAAACAACCGGCCCAAGAAAAAGTCGACTCTGTCCTCCCAGTCTAACTAACTACGACTTGTACTTCTTCTCCACTTCATAATTAAACAAAATTTCAAATGATAAACCACAAAAAGAAAACATTTTAAAAATTATAGTATATATAATCATCTCGATTCAATATGAAAATTATAAAAATTGTTATTGATAAATGAATAAGTGATTTATTAATAACAATTTTTATTCTTCATATAACTAATTATATTGACAATAATGTTCTATCAAAGTTTATTTGGGTTGACTATCAAAAGTCAAAGGGGCTAATATTGAAGGATTATTTATATTAGACATTGTTCATTCCTTGGAAAAGATTCAGCTCTTTTCTTACCCCTTTTCCTCATCTGAATCTGAAGTTCAGACATCGCCGCCAACAAATCAACACTTTGTTTAGGACTCAACAAATCCAACACACCTTTCAGTGTCTTAAGCCTCGCACAATCCGCCATTTTCATAACCCTCTCCAATCCACTCAACATACTCTTCAACGCCACCTCCACCAACCCCTCCACCTCCGCCACCGTCACCCCCGCCGCTGTCTCACCGTTCTTAACTCTACCACTCAGCCGGACCAAATCCACCACCCGCGTATCCGCCACCGCCACTTGCTGCCTCTCCATGCCCCTATCCACCTTATTCTCCTCCCCCCTAATCTTCCCCTTCAACCTCTCAATCCTCATCACCTGCTCCTCCGTCAAGTCGACGAGCTGCAGTGAGTCCACCAGCCGAAACACCGCCAGCGGCTTCCAACCGGTGATCCAAAGGTAAGCATTCTCCAGTGGGCTCAACCAAGTCGGGTTGAAAAATGGCAGCACGTCTTCGTGGGCGGCGGCCCATTTGACAGTGTAGTATTCCTTGTGGTGGGCCGTCAGTTTCGTCACTAAATCTTGATAATCCGACTGATTGTTATGAAGAAGGGAAAGATATTGTTCTAGTTGAGAAACCCATTTCTCATAGAAGTCTGGGAATTTCTCCTCCATTTGTTAAATGTTTTTTTTTTTTTTTCAGTATAGATTAAAGAGAGCGGTGGGGAATTAAAGGTAATTGTCGGTGTGCGCTTTTGTGCGTGTATTTATAGTAAATTAGTTTAACATCCGTTTATTAAATGTACTAGCGTAACTCCCGAGCGATGCACGGATAGTTATTAACACATATTAACGAAAATTCATACAAATATAAAAGGAAATAGAAATGTTTTTGTACACTGTAAAACAATTTTTTTGAAAACTATATTATAAGTACAAATATCAGATTGAAAGATTGAAGGTTACTAAAATAAATATATATTTAAGGCATAGTTAGTTTGTACGAAGCGCGTTTTATACGTAAATTCCCGTTCTATTCAATAATAATCACATTTGACATCCATTTTTCAATGCTATGGAATTGAACGCATATTTTTTTTGTAAAACATATTTATTGTGTATTGAACGTGATATGTGCGTAATTTGCCCACAGTATCACTTAGTTTCACCAACGATTGGGAAAACGTAATCAATCTAGTTATAAGTCTCCAAATCTTTATCTTCAACTGCAATTCGGAACTCTTGACTCTAGTGATTCTCCAAACAAACAAATTACATGAAATGAAATTTTCAAGTATCATCGATTTTGATTTTTGAGAAGTTATTTTGTTCTTGAACCGTATTAAACTTCTACATCCCTGTTTGATTTTTACATATTTCTTTAATGTTATTGTTATATAATCATATTTTTTTATATCACAAGTAATTAAATTTAACATTAGGAAAAATTATTTCACTATCAAATAAATAAATGCTCCCTTCGTCCCATTTTAAACTTCTTTTTTTTTTTTTAAATAAAAGGTGTCCCATTTTAAATTTATAAAAAGTACAATGAAAAAATTTTAATATTTTTTTATTCAATGGTCTTATAAGTCATACTCACAACAACTATTCACTAATTACTTTGTACCCAACTTTTTATACTTTATAATAAAACCATTCATCACTTTAATATCCTAACCAATTTTTTAACGTTTAAAATAGGACAAAAGTTGAAGAAAAAATTATTAATATTTCTATTATACAATGCTATTTTTTTCCTTTATTTCCTTATAAATGTAGATATTAATAATATGACATAGGAAAATAAGAAAATACAATAAACTATAAACAAATAAGTATATAATAATATACAAATATTATAAATATTTAAAATTTATTCTAAAAAAAGATGAATACTATACGGGTTCGGGTTAAATGGGACGGTTCGAGTTAATCCCAAATCCACCCAAATTCCACCCAATTTAAAAGAAAACATTTCCAAACTCTTTTCATTAGAAACGGATCAATGCGGGTTTATGAGGAATTCAAAAAATTTATCAACCCATTTTTTACTTACAAAATTCTTTAAATAGGGCAATATCAAGTTAAAGCACATACTAACACTGTTTTTCTAGAATTGGGCCAAAAACAGTAATTTGATTTCGCTAGTTCAAAAATTTTAGTTACTTGAGACGGAAAATTTTCCCTTCTAGTTAAAGCACATAATAATGCAATTTTTTGGCAAAAAAAGTAGTATTATTTTTTGGTGATTTATTTTGAGTTGAAAGTAATATTCATTTTTGAAATGAAGAAAATAATTTTTTTGTATAATAACATTTTTTAAAGTTGACTTGAGACGGAATTTTCCCTTCTAGTTTTATTTATTTTAATTTTCATTATTAAGACTTAATTTTTATTTTGCTAGTAATTAAATTTAACATTAGGATAAATTATTTCACTATCAAATAAATAAATGCTACTTTCTATATCCAAAAAAAAAAATTTGCTTCCTTTGCCTCAAGGAATTTACTTGTCCAAAAAATGAATATTTATTTTCTAAGACGAAGACACTAACATTATAAAAATTAATTTTTACAAAATAATACTACTTCAGTTAAAGAAAAAAAAAAAGACTATTTTCGTCCCAATTAATATTTTATAAAATATTACTTAATTTGTTTAAAAAATTAATGTCATATTTTGAAACAAAGGCACTAACATTACAACATTTCAAAAATAAATATTATTTTCGATTCAAAATGAATAACCCAAAGATAATACTACATTTTTTATCCAAAATAATGAGCATTATTCCCTTCATCCCAATTAATATTTTAAAAACTAATACTACTTCATTCGCCTCTGCAATTAATGTTTGTAATGTTAGTGCATTCGTCTCAAAATATGACATTAATTTTTTAGACGAATAAAGTAGCATTATTTTTTAAAATGTTCATTGAGCCAAAGAAAGCAATGTTAATTTTTCTTGGACATATAAAAAAATTTGGACATATAAAAAAATTCTAT
>JAFEMH010005548.1:135000-159059 GCA_022495995.1 Adenophora triphylla var. japonica
ATCGATTAACGAACGAAAGGGGATATGATTAAACTTCTCGCAAAAGAATTTAATCTAATAATCAACCGAAGAAGATTATTGAAAAAGCCAATTGAAGACTTTAAAGGAACACAAGAACAATTGCAAAACTTGCAAAGGAAAATTGATTCATAAAAATAACGTGTGTTTCTAACTGTTGAAAGGAATTATAAATACTACATAAAATCCCCTACTAACTAGGAAAAGGAAAAACAAAGAGTCCTAATTAAAATAAGTTTTAAAAACAGAAAGTAAATCAAATCGGAATAAGCAAATCCGCAAAGGTCACGACTCGTTCTTGGAGTCACGAGTCGTGACACGCCATGGGCACTCGTGACACGATGCGTGAGAAATAGAGTAGTCATGCAGGTTTCATGCACGAGTCGTGCATCACTTCACGAGTCGTGCAACGCCTGGGAGAACATCGTTTCTTCTGCAAATCGCCATTGCCATGGAATACATCATTCTCCCCCACTTCAAAAGGATTCGTCCCCGAATAATCATCCAAATAAAGCGGCACATCAGGATAAAACTCAACTAAATCCGAAACATTAAACGTTGGAGAAATGTTCCACCCCACCGGCAAATCTACAATATAAGCATTGGCATTGATCTTCGACAAAACCTTGCATGGCCCGATCTTCTTGGGGTGAAGCTTGCTGTAGGTTCCTTGAGGAAAACGCTCCTTACGCAAATGAACCATAACCAAATCACCAACAGAGAACTCCTTCAAGCGACGCCTCTTGTCCGCGGCTTTCTTGTACTTTGCATTAGAATCTTCAATGTTCTTCACAACCTCCCTTTGCACCTCATCAAACTTTTATGCCATATGCTCAGCAGCGATGCTAAATCCCGGAAGCTTCGGCAAAGGAACCAAACCAAGAGTATGAGTAGGGGGCCATTGATACACAATCTCAAAAGGGGACTTCTTAGTAGTGCGATTGGGCATATTATTGAAAGCGAACTCAGCTGTAGCTAACACCAAATCCCACTTCTTAGGATTGTCACCACACAAACAACGAAGCATACTACCCAAGGAACGATTAACCACCTCCGTTTGCCCATCGGTTTGAGGATGAAAAGCACTACTAAACTGCAACTCCGTGCGGAACAAGCCCCATAAGGTACGCCAAAAGTGACTCAAGAATTTCGTGTCACGATCGGAAGTAATAGTCTTAGGCACTCCATACAAACGCACCACCTCCTTGAAGAATAAGGCCGCCACATGACAAGCATCCGAAGTCTTCCGGCAAGGAATGAAGTGAGCCATTTTGGAGAAACGATCAACAACCACAAAAATGGAATCATTGCCACGTTGTGTGCGAGGCAACCCAAGCACAAAGTCCATAGAAAGATCTTCCCAAGGAGCCTCAGGAATAGGCAAAGGAGTATACAAACCCGTATTTTGAACATGACCCTTGTTAGACTGGCAAACCATACACTTCCGCACGAACTTATGAGTGTCCTTCCAAATCTGAGGCCAAAAGTAACTCCTTGTAACCAACTCGACCGTCTTGTCCATGCCATGATGACCATCCTTGTGAATCTCATTGATAAGTCTCTCACGAACCGAGCCTTGAGGAATACACAAACGATCCAAGTAGAAGAGAAACCCATCTTGTAGGAGAAAAGACCCACAATTGCCACCATCACGACATCTAGCCCAATCTTCCGCAAAATCCAGATCGATCTCATATAACTCCTTGAGACAGTCAAAACCCACAACAAGGTTATGCATAGTCACCAACAAACATGCCCGACGGCTCAAAGCATCCGCCACCTTGTTATGGCTACCACTCTTGTGGATAATAACAAATGTAAACTGTTGGAGATAAGCCACCCACCTTGCATGCATTCGGTTCAAAGACTTCTGTCCATTCATGTACTTCAAGGCTTCATGGTCCGTATGAAGAATAAACTCTCGATGGAGTAAATATTGCTCCCAATGTTTGATGGCTTGCACCATGCACCGCATAAAACTCAAGCTCATAAACTGTCCACTTCCGTTTCGACTCTTCCAATTTTTGACTCATAAAAGCAACTAGACGCTTTTATTGAATCAAAACAGCCCCAATGCCAACAACAGAAGCATCCGTCTCAAGTTCAAAAGGCTTAGAGAAATCCGGCAAAACTAAAAGTGGAGCACTAGTCAACTTTTCCTTAATCAAGGCAAAAGCAGAAGTCGCCTCATCGCCCCAAGAAAACTTCCCTTTCTTTAACATTTGGTAATAGGCGCCATGATAGTACTAAAATCCCGAATAAAGCGACAATAAAAAGTAGCAAGACCATGAAAACTCCGTACCTCACTAACGGTAGTTGGAATAGGCCAATCTCGAATAGCCCAAACTTTATCCTCATCCACATGAATGCCATCTGCAGAAACAATATAACCCAAAAATAATAGTTTGTTAAGCATAAAACTACTCTTTTTAAGGTTAATGTATAACTCGTTCTCCTTCAAAGCTTGCAAAACTGCTTTGATGTGTTCAAGATGCTCCTCCTCGGACTTACTATAAATCAATATGTCATCAAAATAAACCACAAGAAATTTACCATTAAATGGTTTCAAGACTTGATTCATCAAACGCATAAAAGTGCTAGGAGCGTTAGACAAACCAAACGGCATTACCAACCATTCATACAACCCCTCCTTCGTCTTGAAAGCTGTCTTCCACTCATCACCTGGATGAACACGAACTTGATGGTACCCACTCCTCAAATCGATTTTAGAAAAAACTGTAGCACCACGAAGCATATCCAACATATCATCAAGGCGAGGAATAGGGAAACGATACTTGACCGTGATCTTGTTGATGGCACGACTATCCACGCACATATGCCAAGTACCATCCTTCTTAGGCACAAGAAGGACCGGAACTGCACAAGGACTCAAACTCTCCTGAATGTAGCCCTTTTTCAATAAATCTTCCACCTGCTCCCTCAAAATATCATGCTCAGCCGGACTCATACGATAATGTGGAAGATTAGAAAGAGATGCACCCGGAACCAAATCAATGTTATGCTGAATATTACGTAAAGGAGGTAACCCCGGTGGTAAATCATCAGGCATAATAGAACTATACTCATCCAAAAGTGATTGCAAAGAAACAGGAACCATACTAACACCCCCTACAACATCCTTATGAACCACAGCAAAAATACAAGGAGCATCAACAAGATCATCCATAAATTCAGAGACAGTGCATAAGGAGATAATAGGTTTAGCCTTTTCTTTGGTAAGAGGACCCTTAACTTTCAAGGGGCATAAATTGAAACGTGCCCCATCCTTCTTGAAGGAAATAACATTATCCTTACCCGTGTGTACGACATTAAGATCAAATTGCCAAGGCCTCCCAAACAACAAATTGCAAGCAGTCATATCAATTATATGACACAAGATAGTATCATTATAACGACCAATAGAGAAAGGTACAAGGCACTGTTCACGTACCTTAATCTTACCAACAGTATTGATCCATCCAACGGAATATGGTGATGGGTGTGGCTTCAAGTCAAGCTTCAACTTATCCACCATATCACGTGCAATCAAATTCTCACTACTCCCACTGTCAACAATAATATGAATATCACAATCTCTAATCTTTCCTTTGGTGCGAAAAATACTATGCCGGGCCGGATCCTCTGTTTCGCTAGGGGTAGTTAACATCAACCGATTAACCACCAATGAATCATGAGTCTCGGCATCTTCCTCTTCCTCATTAGGATCCTCCCAATAAACTGGACCATCCTCTTCCTCAACATCCTCATCACGATCCACCATATTAGCATTCTTTCGAAGATGACAACCACTAGATGTATGGCCTACTTGCCCACACTTAAAACATTTATTACCAAAAGTCCTAGCATAAGGATTGGGAGTTTGACGCCCCAAATTAGTGGTAGGAGGTTTACTTACAGTGGGGTTTTCAACGGTGGTGGGGGTTGGTGGCACAACTTCAACCGGTTTAGGAGGTGGAGGTTGCACTTTATTCTGAGCCGTAGATGAACGAGGACCCACAAATCTCCCATTATTACTCCCAGCAGAGGATTCGCCAAACCGTGTAGTCGAAGAAGAGGCAAGTTGTCGCTCCACCTTTGTAGCCCTAGAAATCACGTCGGCCAATGAATGATGAGTAAACAATTCCACCCGATTTTTAATAGCAACCCGAAGACCCGATTCAAACCTTGCTACCTGTTTTTCCTCGGATTCGAACATATCAGTGCGAGCCGCCTGACCATAAAAATCTCTAGCATACTCCTCCACCGTTCGATTCCCTTGAGTACAAGACAAAAATTTCACTTATAATTGTTGTTCATGATCTTCTGGGAGAAATTGTCTTCTTAACTCAAACCTCATATTTTCCCAACGATCGATTGGTCTTTGGCCCTCTCTCCTTCGTTGTCGGTTTAAGGTCTCCCACCATGCGGAGGCACCGCCTCATAACTTGTAAGCAACATAGGGAACCTTTCTATCCTCCTCAACTCTCATCAAAGTAAAGAATTTTTCTACCTCAATCAACCAATTGGAAAATTCCTCAATACCCAAGTTACCTGAAAAAGAAGGAATGTCAGCACGAATTTTAGGACGGTAGTCGACGGGCCTATCATCCTCTCTCTTCTAGAAAACCTCCAGCCGATCGACGGTTGTGGTCTTCCTCCGGATCATCCCGACGTCCTCTATCCCCATTGCCAACATGCAATCCTCTCAAAACTTCAATCAATTCTCTATGTTAACGCTCTTGTCGCTCTCTCGCCTCTCTCGCTTCTTCTGCATTGCGATTCAAAGCTTCAAGAATTGTGGAAAGAGTGATATCTCCGTTGTTTCCTTCCTCGGCAGCCATCGATTCGTCCAAGAACCCTAGGATCGACCGATTTCTGATACCAACTGATGTAAAGTAAAACGCAGCGGAACAAAATAAAACAAGCTAATCGATTAAATCCTCGCAAACGGAGTAAAATCGATTAACGAACGAAAGGGGATATGATTAAACTTCTCGCAAAAGAATTTAATCTAATAATCAACCGAAGAAGATTATTGGAAAAGCCAATTGAAGACTTTAAAGGAACACAAGAACAATTGCAAAACTTGCAAAGGAAAATTGATTCATAAAAATAACGTGTGTTTCTAACTGTTGAAAGGAATTATAAATACTACATAAAATCCCCTACTAACTAGGAAAAGGAAAAACAAAGAGTCCTAATTAAAATAAGTTTTAAAAACAGAAAGTAAATCAAATCGGAATAAGCAAATCCGCAAAGGTCACGACTCGTTCTTGGAGTCACGAGTCGTGACACGCCATGGGCACTTGTGACACGATGCGTGAGAAAAAGAGTAGTCGTGCAGGTTTCATGCACGAGTCGTGCATCACTTCACGAGTCGTGCAACGCCTGGGAGAACATCGGTTCTTCTGCAACTGCTCCAGCTGATAGAATTAACTCGCAATTGCCATGGAATACATCAATATACTATAAAAAGTTGTAAAAAACAAATAATCATACAAACATGATATTTAAATTATTATTGTCACTATATTTCTTGTGTGTATCTACTACATTAATTATAATTTTAATTAATTAATCAATGTCTTGACACATTTTCCCTTAAATTTATCTTATTATAAAAATAAATAACTTTTCAAAGTTATCATTTATTTTATAGTTTTTAAAATTTTATTTTCATGGATTTTGAATATCCAATAGAATGCGTCATGATTAAAAAGTCAATTATTTTATGCACAATAATAGGAAAAAAAAAAAAAAAAGCTAAAAGAAAGTAGGTGACAACTTATTTCATTTTTCATTGAAGTGTTAAATTTGTTTGCGAATTGAATTTTAGTGAATATGCATATATGTGATTTTGTTCTTTTTTCTTCTTTATTTCGTAAAATGAAATTGTTGATATAATTAAAAGCATAAAACCAACATGAATAAAACATACTCCCTCCGTCCCGGTAGAAGCGTCACCCTTTTAGGGGTGGCGCGCAAATTAAGAAAAAGTGTGGGAAGAAAAAATGTTGTGAGTGTAATTTAAAAATAGGAGAGAGAATTAGTGGAGGAAATAGTGAATTTTAAAAGTGTTGTGAGTGTAGAGGAGAGAGAATTAGTGGAGGAAATAGTGGATGGAATAATAAAATATTAATAAAAGTTTCCTTTTTAGGAAAGGGTGACGCTATAAACGGGACGCCATTTTGGGTAAAAAGTGACGCTTCGGCCGGGACGGAGGGAGTACACAACACTAATGGGTATAAGAGAGAGAATTGATGGTTAAAGCTTTAAATATGGATGAAGTAATGATTTAAATGGATGAAGTAATGATTTGTTGGGTGGTTATAATGATGTTAATGAGTCAATTAATGAAAGGATATTTTAGTCAATTACTCTAAATGAAATTTTGAAGGAAATTTGCTAAAATCAGTTGAGCCTTTATATATATATATATATATATATATATATATATATATATATATATATATATATATATATATATATATATATATATATATATATATATATACTCCATCGGTCCCATAAAATCTTACCCATTTTGCTATTTTGGGCGTCCCACTTTAAAGTCCCACTTTTCTAAAAAGGAAACTTTTTAACATACTCACAACAACTATCCACTTACTATTCTCTACCCCACTTTCTCTCTCCTACCCACTCACAACTCCTACTTTAATAACATTATATATATTCACTCCTTATTTTTCGTTCTCAACAGTAAATGGGTAAGCTAATGTGGAACGGAGGGAGTATATCTATATAATATATATATATATATATATATACTAGCACATGCCCGTGTCCAAGGCCACGTTTTTTAAAAAAAAAAATTTAAATTTTTTTTTAATTAAATTTTTTTTAAGGGCAAAATGAGAATTTTCGCCGTTGAAACTGTTCATTGAACAGTAGAAGACCACCCTCATTTATACTATAGATATATATGGTGAAACAGATGGAGAGGTTAAAAAGTTGACTCTAAGCACGATGAGGAGGGTAGTTTGGGAAATAAGTGGCTCACAATAGGCTTTATTAAAAAACTAGCATAACATCCGTGTGTTAAACACACGATCAATTTTTTTTGATAAATAGCAGAAATTAAATTAAAAAAGTTACTATAACTATAAAGGTTAATTTAGGAAAAAAAATTAAATTAAAAAGTATACAAAAAAAATATATGCTGGCATTAGTAATAAAAATTACAAACTTTAAAAAAAATCTTGTGCACAACATTTGTGGTGTCATCCACGATCTTTTTCTTTTGTCACATATTAAAATCTTCAACCCAACACGATTATTTATCTTACAAAAAATAACATACAATTGACCATTACAAAAAACAGATTATTTAAAAAATAGACCAACATGAGTGAGTAAACAGATAAATTCGACGAACAACATGTTTATTTGCCTATGAAAATGGAAAATTTATAATTTTTTTCATATTTATAGGCATTTTAATTGTAAAATAGCATGTTCATTTGCATGTGTCCCAAAATCGTTGTCTCAATGTCATTGTGGGCTCTTTAAAAAAAACAAAAAAACAGGGCGAGAGTGAATTCTTAAAATTTGTTTCTGTACAAACTGTAAATATTGAAGACCAAATCATTGGCTATTGACCACTATTTAAATGCGAAAATACTGGGTTTGAAAAAAAAAATCTCCCCATCCCATTTTTTTTTATATTTATTTTAAAACAAATGGAGTAGGAGATTGTAGTAAAATGTCTTCAACTTTTTGTAATCTTATATTTACTCTGTTCCAAAAAAATATACTCACTTTATTTTTAATGTTAACTTAATTGAACATTGATCTAGAAAATAATGAAACTAAGTAACTCAAATGAACTTTTAAAAATGCTATTGATATTAATGTTGTGTTAATATCAAATTTTTGGTCAAAAATAAATCAAACTTACTATCAAAATTAAATTAGAACTATCCTATCTTTTTAGAGAGAGAAAAATATATTTTTTATATTTTTAAATTAATTCCAAGTATTTTACTACAATGAGCTCACAATTTTCTTTTCCACTTTTACAAAAATTATAAAATGATGGTACAAATAGGAATTTCCTATTAAAAATATTATAAATTTGTTGTTTTTAATAGTATTATTATTAGATTTGTTGGAAGTAGAGAAAGACGACCTTTTGAATTTCACTTGTGCTTAGAGATTTTGGAGGAAAAAAATACTTCATTCACTTGTGCCTTTATATATATATATATATAGATAGAACTATCGCCATTCCAAATTGAAATTGTCAGTTTTGACTATATATATATTTTTTTTAAATTATTTCATTTTAAATCAATATCTACCCAAATGACACTAGAGAAATTTTATGTACCAAAATGATCATTTCCTGTGAAGTCAGTATTGGCAATGCGGTTTTTGGCTTGAAGTCGGCATTACCAATGCCGACTTTTGTCAGTCCAAAGTCAGTCAAATGGAGGGTCAAATTGAGGGTTAATTGAGTCAAATTGAGTCAAATGGAGGGTTAATTGATTAGTGTGTTTAAGTGAAGTCGGCATTGGCATTACCGACTTCAACTAGGGTTTAAGTGAAGTCGGCATTACCAATGCCGTTTTCTGGTAAAGTCGGCATTACCAATGCCAATTTCTGCTTTACTGATTCCCACGTGTGAAGACCCCCCTCCCCCTTCCCCCTTCCCTTCAGCCCCTTCAGCCCTTACATCAATCCAAATATTTATTGACCACATCCCGGTCAAATAGGAAATCCGTCAGGGATATGCATCTGGGGTGTAATTGTTAGGAGGATTACGTGGCCTATCACTTCTCCTAGGCACAAGACGAGATAATACACGACCTATTCGTGATGTGTTAGCTTGACGAGATGACGATGGTACCTGAGTAGGGTCTGTGTGACCAAAAGGTGTAGCCTCCGGAAGCGACATCAGAGGTAGAATTGGAGTATAATCCATTTGAAGGCTTCGCCTTCCAATCCCACTCCTAGAACCATACGATGTGAAACCCATCCTGAAGAATGACATCTCCACGTGTCCTTGCGGGTCGTACACACAACAACCGTTCCCAAGCTCAAAGCTAAAAAATAACATAAAGAAAAAATATTTAGTATCACGTACAAAACATATTTTCTTCAATAGAATAATATAAGCAAATATAATTGACATACCTGTACAATTGTTAAGAATCCAGCACAACATTTCGCATCGGACTTTGTCGCTACACACAAGTCCCGATATAAAAAGGCTAACGTTGCACTACCCCAACTGTAGTTCCCAATCGTGTCAACGTTCCTAAGCAGTGGGAGGTACATCAGTTTCACTAAGATATTACTCGTGTCCGACATCAAATATGACCCTAAGCATATCAAAATATAAGCCCGAGTATACTGATTAATCAATTCGGCTGGGGCATTTGCAGGAAGCTCCTCCCACTGAGTCAGTTGGTCTATAATCCACTTAATAGACAATCTACCACCCTTCAAGTCTGATTCAAGTGGTTGAATCCCTAGTAACTCGTGGCATAATTGACACCATTCCAATTTATGCATATTGGTTCGGGAACTAATCACAGGATCCCCGTCTATAGGAAGGACACATAATATGCCAACATCCTGAAGGGTGATGGTCATCTCCCCAACTGGCAAATGAAATGTGTGCGTCTCTGGACGCCATCTCTCAACCAAAGCCTCTAACAAATGCCAGTCATATTTGAAATGACCTAGTTTATAAACACCGTAGAATCCAACATCTAAAAGTTTGCTCCGTATCCTAACATCCAAGTTTATAGGAAGTTCCAGACCGCTCCTAAATCTAATAGTCTCAATTTCTTGTTGAGCCCAAATATAATTTGAACGGTGTTTATCTTGCAAATTTAATACGGAGGGGTCTAACAGCCCGGGATCAACAAATGCTTGGGTATCATGATATTGGTCCATCTGAAACAAACAACAAAACTATTAAACTAAAATTCAGTGAAAAAAGAGGCTGGCCCGTTAAATATTTAACTGAAAAAGGGCAATTTTCTGACAGTTTAGTTAAGTTTTTTTATAGAAAATAGCATTTTTTTGATAAAAAGACACAACTGTTAATTATTAAACTATAATTCAGTAAAAAAGCCCCTTCTCGTTAAATATTTAACAGAACAACGAAAATCTCGTTAAATTTCTGACAGTTCAGTTAAGTTTCTGATAGAAACTTAACATTTTTGTTAAATTTCTAACGAATTTCGGATATTAATATCAAGTTTCATCAAATTTTAATAAATAACCTATTGTTAAATTAAATCACAAAAATTAACATGTATTAAGGAAACTCAGCAAAAATTAACATATTGTAATTTTATAGAATTGTAAAAACACATAAATAAACTCATAGCAAAGAAAGATAATTAAAACACAAATTATAGAAAGAAAAATCATCATATACTAACCTTATATTTCAAAAACGTAACTATGAGTAATGTTTTTAGATTTTTGACGAGATCTTGGTTGGCAATGGTGTGTGCTTGAGATAGAGAGAAGATGAGAGAAGATGAGAAGATAAGAGGGAGGGGATGAAGGGGCTGAAGAGAAGGGGGAAGGGGGAGGGGGGAGGAGGGTCTTCACGCGTGGGAATCAGTAAAGCAGAAATCGGCATTGGTAATGCCGACTTTACCAAAAAACGACATTGGTAATGCCGACTTCACTTAAACCCTAGTTGAAGTCGGTAATGCCAATGCCGACTTCACTTAAACACACTAATCAATTAACCCTCCATTTGACTCAATTTGACTCAATTAACCCTCCATTTTACTGACTAAAGTCGGCATTGGTAATGCTGACTACAGGTAAAAAACAGCATTGTCAATGCTGACTTCACAGAAAATGGTCATTTTGATACATAAAATTTCCCTAGTGTCATTTGGGTAGATATTAATTTAAAATAAAATAATTTAAAAAAAATCGTTTTGACTATATACAATTATTAAGAATAAGTAAATATTGTGAGTATGAAAAATAAATTAAAATAGAGAAAGTTGATAGAAAATAATAAGTGAGTTGTTATCGTTAGTGTAGTAAATCGGTTTCATTATCTATTTTAAAAATAAGGCAAACTAAAAACCTTAAAATGAAATATATTAAAAAAAGAAAAATAAAAATCTTAAAGCGGGATGAAGTAAGTACTAATTTATATTTGTATGAGCTAAAAATGATATTATTACCCGATAAATATAATCCATAACACGTATACTTTCTACGTCTGTTAACCCTAAACCTAACGGATTATTTAGTACCACAAGTGAACGATGTAGATGTAATATATAAAACGCAAATGCGGATCGAATCCCACAAGGACAATGTTACTATTGATTGATGTTGCTTATATTGAGATTTATAAATAAATAAAATTGGGAGAAAATTGTTGTTTGATAAGAATACTAGAAAGTAGAAACAATAAACTATTATAACTTAAATTGAACTTTTATGATAAAAATATTTTCGTGATTGAAATTCAAATAATATTCAATCTATCATGTAAATCATGTTTATAAAGTAATCATGTCATAAATCAAAATTGCTCCTTTTTCTTCATATTCTTCTACAAAATGCTCAATAGAGGTGCCCATCCGGTTCAAACCGCCGGTTCCGGTTCCGAATCGGCGGTTCACGGTTCCACCAAGTATTGAACCGAAATCGGCCCGATTTGTCACGGTTCCGGTCCCGGTTCCGAACCGGCCGTACGGTTCCGGTTCTAAACCGGTTAATTTAAAAAAAAAAAAAAAGTCTTGGGCGGTCGCCCAAGAAGGGCCGAATGACTTGGGCGGTCGCCCATGTGTCCAGTTAAAAAAAAAAAACAAATGAAAGGCTTGGGCGGTCGTCCAAGATGACTAGGGCGGTCGCCCAAGTGTCCAGTCCTTCAAAAAAAATAATTACAAGTTAAATTCTTAACAATTTCTGTTAAGTTTTACAAAAAAGTTAATTTTTTGCAAAAAAGTCATATAAAAACTTAACTTTTTTTAAAATAAACGAAAGTATATAAAAGAAAAAGGGACGGTACCCTTAAATTTTATTAATTAAAATAAAATTACAAATGAGGGGGACAACCAACCTTACCCTTTTATAAATAAGGGGGGACATTTAGGAGCCTTTACCTCAACCTAACTATTACAATTAAATAAAAATAAACCTAATCTATAATCTAATCTATAAAATTACAATTAACCTAATCTAAAGTCTAAAGAGCGGCGTAGTTCATTCGGCTTCGCTCCCCGATGTATCTTCATCAAAGGCCTCCTCCTCCTCGGAACTACTTCTTTTATCTTGAAGTCGTAGTTCGGCTCTATGCCAATCGCCGAGCAACATTTGATATTCTAAATTATATGGAGACAACCTTGACCTTCGATCGGATAAGACATTTCCTCCTACACTAAATACTTCTTCTACGGCAACGGTTGAGGCGGGAGCGGCTAGGATCTCCTTTGCTATCAATGATAGAATAGGATAGTTGTTTGCCCTTCGTGCCCACCACTTTGCAATATCAAAATCGTCTATAGGCTCAAAAGAAGTGGTTAAATAATTTTCAAGTTCAATATAAGTGGAGCCACCTCGTTGACGTTTTTGAGTTCTAGAACTAATTAAATTATCTATAAAGTTAAAGGGATCGCTATCTTCGTGAGAACTACCACCTACATTTTCACTACTAGGAGGATAAACAATATTATCAAAAAGATCATAATATTCTCTATAAAGTTCATATACAATTTTTTTAGTCTCAATTACAACGTCTTTTGCCTTTGGGATAGGTCTATCTAAAAACAAATCAAAGCCAGTGGGAAATAGATTCTTATAATAATAATCTAGTATTTGTTCTAAACCATCTTCTCTTATCCTAGGATCTAATAGTTTAGCTACTAAAAACAATGGGGGAATGATCAAAAAATATTTAAGCCATTTTGTTCTCATCTTGTTAATACATTCACCTAAAATTTGATCATCTTTAAAATGTATAAATATGTAACTAATTTTAGCGGCGTGTTCTATAACTAACGGTGAAGTGGGATAGTAAGAACCGGATAATTGTACGATAGCATCTTTAAAAACTTTCAAAATTTTCTTTAAATTATTACAAATATCCCATTGATGAGGCAATATTATAGTTGAATACTCTATTTGTTGAATAAACTGACACAATAGTTCACGAAAATCATAAGATTCGGATAACATTTTATAAGTGGAATTCCATCGGTTTGAAACATCTAGGGAAAATCTTTTAGGTGGGATATTATTTATTTTACAAAATCTAATCCACAATTTTGTTACACTATGATTTCTCATTATATAAGCAAGAACTTCCTTAATTGGGGCTACATGTTCCTTTAAAATTGTTAAACCATCTTGCACACACAAATTTAAAATATGACATATGCACCTAACATGAAAAAATTTACCACCAATAGATGGTTGACAAATATCATTGAGTGATGGTAGACTAGCAGTATTATTTGCGGCATTATCAAATCCAATTGAAAAAATTTTGTGAACTAATCCATATTCTTGTAAAACATTAGCAATTTTATTACAAATATTTTGAGCGTTATGAACAGTATCAAAAGATTTATATGCAATTAATCGTTTTTGTAATTTCCAACTAATATCAACCCAATGACATGTAATTCCTATATAGCTATGAGTTTGCCAATGGTCACTCCATATATCGGCACATATTGACAATTTTTGGGGTAAATCTTTAAACGTATTAATTAAAGTTAATTTTCCTTGTAGATATTGAGCTTTAGTATCACGAGTACTTGTATTTTTATTAATTTCTTTAGCCGCGGGATTTAAACAAAGTTGTACCATATGAGACCATAATCTATCATTAGTAAAATTAAAGGGTAATCCTTTAGCGGTATATTTTGCCATTTCTCTTCTATACGTTGAATTATCAAATTTAAATAATTGCGAAGACGTACCTTGTGATGATCCCGTAAATCCTTGTAGTTGTGTTTGATCTTGGGCATCTCCAACTTGATCGGGGTGCCTTGTCGTCAAGTGTCTTTTAAATGTCCCATAACCACCTCCATGGGTAAAGGCAAATTTTTGAGGGCAATGGTTGCAAGAAACGGTGTATTGGTTGGTACCTTCAATTGGCACTTTTGAAAAGTGCACGGTCATGATGTCCGACCTTCCCGTGGTTCGACCTCCTCGTCCTCGACCTCGACTTCGACCTCGGATTTGAGTTTGACCACCCCCTCGCGCTTCACTTTGGGTTTGAGTGGTTTGAGTGTTACTCCCTTCGGTATGACCATGATCACCCATTGGAAATGTTGTATCAACTTCATCATCGCTCAAATTAAACGTTTCTTGTGGTAGAGGTTGAACATTAAGATTGCCCCAAATGAAATCATCGGCGGGGGGGAAAAATGGATGCGAACTTGATACATTCTATCCCTTATCGCCACGGCCGCCACGAGATGAAGACATTTTTTTGGTGAAAAGATGAATTTATGTGAAAAAGAGAGTAAGTAATTGAGAGTTTGAGACTTGAGAGATTGAGATGAGAGAGAGATTTGAGTCTTTGAGAGATAGAGAGAAAGAGAGTAAGTAATTGAGAGTTTTGAGACTTGAGAGTTGAGAGAGAGTAGTGAAAAAAATAAAGGGAGGGGGAGGGTATTTATAGGTTTGAGAGAAAAAGAAAAAAAAACGTTTTAGGGACCAAAATAAAAAAAAAACCGTTTTAGGGACCAAAACGATTAAAAAAATACTTTTTTTTTACATTTTGGTCACTGATCGTTATTTAACGGTCATTAAATATGGACCGTCGGATCAAGAAATGGACGCACCAGATCATCTAGCCGTTGGCGGTTCCGGTTCCGGTTCGTGAACCAGCGGTTCCGGTTCCTGAACCGGCGGTTCACCGGTTTTTGAAATCTTGAACCTTAACCGGACCGACAAACCGCCGGTTCGCCGGTTCAGCCGGTTCACGGTTCGTCCGGTCCGGTTTTCCTCCGGTTATTATCCGGTCCGGTTCCAGTTCGGCCCGCCAGTTCGGAACCGTTTGGGCATCTCTAATGCTCAATCTTTATCCTGATCATCCATCATTGTTCAATACACTTTGCAAGCCATGTTTTATGCCAATTATGCTCCAAAAATCTATTTCAACCACAAAAATACCATCAAGCATAATATTCGCGAATAATAATATATAATAATCTAAAATAAATTAAAAATAGACTAAAAACTAAGCTAAATAATGTAATACTCCCTCCGTCCCTAAATGTTTGTCCCATTTGACTTTTCAAACATTTTTAGGTTACATTACAAGTTTTGAAAATTTAGTGATTTTGAAGCTTTAATTTTGGAAATGAGACTAACTTTTTGGGACAAAAGAAAATGAAAAATGGGACAAACATTTAGGGACGGAGGGAGTATAATGCTATAAGTACCTATAAAACAGACACTTATCAACTTCTTTACATTAAATCCTAGTTTCTCCCAAACAAGTTTAAAAATAAAGTATAGAAAAATGGTTAAAGAATGCAAATGATGATGTAGAATAAATATAAAAAGAAAAGAAGCGAAATGGACCCCTCAGAAATTAGATATGTAATATGGGGTAAATTCTATATACAAGGCACCTTACATACAAGGCACCAATAATCCCCAAACTACCCTTCGTGTGTCGTGCTCGAAAGGACGACACGAAGCCTTCATGTCGTGTACTTTTACACGACATAAACTAATTGGGTTAAATATTAGGTCGTATGAAATTATACGAAATTTAAATTTACTCTGTCATTAATTTCGTACACAACAACACGATATCATGTCCTAATATTGTGTATATCTATACGACATATCATAATGAAGGTGTTCTTCGATGATTTGCGACACGATGTTAATGATACGCATATGTTATGTTATATTATTGAATTGTGTTGTTAATTGAGCAAAATTTATACACTTATACATGACAAGGAACAAACGTCATATTGAATCATACAATATCATATAACCTATCACATTTAAGTGATACCACTTTATTTATTTGGAGGAAACTCATGTAGATGAAAAACACTTGAAATGTCATTTAGAATGTAGAAAAAAATTAAAAAAAAAATAAACGAGGTAGCCGTATACCATTTTTGGCAAGATCGGGACACATAAAACCCTAAAAACCCTAAGTAATGGCACATATTTGTAACTCAATCTCCATTTGGATTTTGAGGAAACTCATGTAGATGAAAAACACTTGAAATGTCATTTAGAATGTAGAAAATAATTAAAAAAAAATAAACGAGGTAGCCGTATACCATTTTTGGCAAGATCGGGACACATAAAACCCTAAAAACCCTGAATAATGACACATATTTGTAACTCAATCTTCATTTGGATTTTGAGGAAACTCATGTAGATGAAAAACACTTTAAATGTCATTTAGAATGTAGAAAAAATTAAAAAATAAACGAGGAAGCCGTATACCATTTTTGGCAAGATCGGAACACATAAAACCCTAAAAACCCTAAATAATGGCACATATTTGTAACTCAATCTCCATTTGGATTTTGAGGAAACTCATGTAGATGAAAAACAATTTAAATGTCATTTATAATGTAGAAAAAAATTAAAAAAAATAAACGTTGTAGCCGTATACCATTTTTTGGCAAGATCGGGGACACATAAAACCCTAAACACCCTAAATAATGGCACATATTTGTAACTCAATCTCCATTTGGATTTTGAGGAAACTCATGTAGATGAAAAACACTTTAAATTTCATTTAGAATGTAGAAAAAAATTAAAAAAAATAAATGAGGTAGCCATATACCATTTTTGGCAAGATCGGGACACATAAAACCCTAAAAACCCTAAATAATGACACATATTTGTAACTCAATCTCCATTTGGATTTTGAGGAAACTCATGTAGATGAAAAACACTTTAAATGTCATTTAGAATGTAGAAAAAATTAAAAAAAATAAACGAGGTAGCCATATACCATTTTTGGCAAGATCGGGACACATAAAACCCTAAAAACCCTAAATAATGGCACATATTTGTAACTCAATCTCCATTTGGATTTTGAGGAAGATCATGTAGATGAAAAACACTTTAAATGTCATTTAGAATGTAGACAAAAATTAAAAAAAAATAAACGAGGTAGCCATATACCATTTTTGGCAAGATCGGGACACATAAAACCCTAAAAACCCTAAATAATGACACATATTTGTAACTCAATCTCCATTTGGATTTTGAGGAACTCATGTAGATGAAAAACACTTTAAATGTCATTTAGAATGTAGAAAAAAATTAAAAAAATAAACGAGGTAGCCGTATACCATTTTTGGCAAGATCGGGACACATAAAACCCTAAAAACCCTAAATAATGGCACATATTTGTAACTCAATCTCCATTTGGATTTTGAGGAAACTCATGTAGATGAAAAACACTTTAAATGTCATTTAGAATGTATAAAAAAATTAAAAATAAATAAACGAGGTAGCCATATACCATTTTTGGCAAGATCGGGACACATAAAACCCTACAAACCCTAAATAATGGCACATATTTGTAACTCAATCTCCATTTGGATTTTGAGGAAACTCATGTAGATGAAAAACACTTTAAATGTCATTTAGAATGTATAAAAATTAAAAAAAAAAATAAACGAGGGTAGCCGTATACCATTTTTGGCAAGATCGGGACACATAAAACCCTAAAAACCCTAAATAATGGCACATATTTGTAACTCAATCTCCATTTGGATTTTGAGGAAACTCATTTGGATGAAAAACACTTTAAATGTCATTTAGAATGTAGAAAAAAATTAAAAAAAAATAAACGAGGTAGCCATATACCATTTTTGGCAAGATCGGGACACATAAAACCCTAAATAATGGCACATATTTGTAACTCAATCTCCATTTGGATTTTGAGGAAACTCATGTAGATGAAAAACACTTTAAATGTCATTTAGAATGTAGAAAAAAATTAAAAAAAAAATAAACGAGTTAGCCGTATACCAATTTTGGCAAGATCGGGACACATAAAACCCTAAATAATGGCACATATTTGTAACTCAATCTCCATTTGGATTTTGAGGAAACTCATGTAGATGAAAATCACTTTAAATGTCATTTAGAATGTAGAAAAAAATTAAAAAAAAATAAACGAGGTAGCCGTATACCATTTTTGGCAAGATCGGGACACATAAAACCCTAAAAACCCTAAATAATGGCACATATTTGTAACTCAATCTCCATTTGGATTTTGAGGAAACTCATGTAGATGAAAAACACTTTAAATGTCATTTAGAATGTAGAAAAAAATTAAAAAAAAATAAACGAGGTAGCCATATACCATTTTTGGCAAGATCGGGACACATAAAACTCTAAAAACCCTAAATAATGACACATATTTGTAACTCAATCTCCATTTGGATTTTGAGGAAACTCATGTAGATGAAAAACACTTTAAATGTCATTTATAATGTAGAAAAATATTAAAAAAAAATAAACGAGGTAGCCATATACCATTTTTGGCAAGATCGGGACACATAAAACCACTAAAAACCCTAAATAATGGCACATATTTGTAACTCAATCTCCATTTGGATTTTTGAGGAAACTCATGTAGATGAAAAACACTTGTAAATGTCATTTAGAATGTATAAAAAATTAAAAAAAAAATAAACGAGGTAGCCAATATGCCATTTTTGGCAAGATCGGGACACATAAAACCCTAAAAACCCTAAATAATGACACATATTTGTAACTCAATCTCCATTTGGATTTTGAGGAAACTCATGTAGATGAAAAACACTTTAAATGTCATTTATAATGTAGAAAAAAATTAAAAAAAAAAAATAAACGAGGTAGCCGTATACCATTTTTGGCAAGATCGGGACCACATAAAACCCTAAAAACCACTAAATAATGGCACATATTTGTAACTCAATCTCCATTTGGATTTTGAGGAAACTCATGTAGATGAAAAACACTTTAAATGTCATTTAGAATGTAGAAAAAAATTAAAAAAATAAACGAGGTAGCCATATACCATTTTTGGCAAGATCGGGACACATAAAACCCTAAAAACCCTAAATAATGGCACATATTTGTAACTCAATCTCCATTTGGATTTTGAGGAAACTCATGTAGATGAAAAACACTTTAAATGTCATTTAGAATGTATAAAAAATTAAAAAAAAATAAACGAGGTAGCCATATACCATTTTTGGCAAGATCGGGACACATAAAACCCTAAAAACCCTAAATAATGGCACATATTTGTAACTCAATCTCCATTTGGATTTTGAGGAAACTCATGTAGATGAAAAACACTTTAAATGTCATTTATAATGTAGAAAAAAATTAAAAAAAAATAAACGAGGCAGCCGTATACCATTTTTGGCAAGATCGGGACACATAAAACCCTAAAAACCCTAAATAATGGCACATATTTGTAACTCAATCTCCATTTGGATTTTGAGGAAACTCATTTGGATGAAAAACACTTTAAATGTCATTTAGAATGTAGAAAAAAATAAAAAAAAAATAAACGAGGTAGCCATATACCATTTTTGGCAAGATCGGGACACATAAAACCCTAAATAATGGCACATATTTGTAACTCAATCTCCATTTGGATTTTAAGGAAACTCATGTAGATGAAAATCACTTTAAATGTCATTTAGAATGTAGAAAAAATTAAAAAAAATAAACGAGGTAGCCGTATACCATTTTTGGCAAGATCGGGACACATAAAACCCTAAAAACCCTAAATAATGGCACAATATATTTGTAACTCAATCTCCATTTGGATTTTGAGGAAACTCATGTAGATGAAAAACACTTTAAATGTCATTTAGAATGTAGAAAAAAATTAAAAAAAATAAACGAGGTAGCCATATACCATTTTTGGCAAGATCGGGACACATAAAACCCTAAAAACCCTAAATAATGACACATATTTGTAACTCAATCTCCATTTGGATTTTGAGGAAAGATCATGTGGATGAAAAACACTTTAAATGTCATTTAGAATGTAGAAAAAAATTAAAAAAAATAAACGAGGTAGCCATATACCATTTTTGGCAAGATCGGGACACATAAAACCCTAAAAACCCTAAATAATGGCACATATTTGTAACTCAATCTCCATTTGGATTTTGAGGAAACTCATGTAGATGAAAAACACTTTAAATGTCATTTAGAATGTAGAAAAAAATTAAAAAAATAAACGAGGTAGCCATATACCATTTTTGGCAAGAGCGGGACACATAAAACCCTAAAAACCCTAAATAATGGCACACATATTTGTAACTCAATCTCCATTTGGATTTTGAGGAAACTCATGTAGATGAAAAACACTTTAAATGTCATTTAGAATGTATAAAAAATTAAAAAAAAATAAACGAGGTAGCCATATACCATTTTTGGCAAGATCGGGACACATAAAACCCTAAAAACCCTAAATAATGGCACATATTTGTAACTCAATCTCCATTTGGATTTTGAGGAAACTCATGTAGATGAAAAACACTTTAAATGTCATTTATAATGTATAAAAAAATTAAAAAAAAATAAACGAGGTAGCCGTATACCATTTTTGGCAAGATCGGGACACATAAAACCCTAAAACCCCTAAATAATGGCACATATTTGTAACTCAATCTCCATTTGGATTTTGAGGAAACTCATGTAGATGAAAAACACTTTAAATGTCATCTAGAATGTAGAAAAAAATTAAAAAAAAATAAACGAGGTAGCCGTATACCATTTTTGGCAAGATCGGGACACATAAAACCCTAAATAATGGCACATATTTGTAACTCAATCTCCATTTGGATTTTGAGGAAACTCATGTAGATGAAAAACACTTTAAATGTCATTTAGAATGTAGAAAAAAATTAAAAAAAAAATAAACGAGTTAGCCGTATACCAATTTTGGCAAGATCGGGACACATAAAACCCTAAATAATGGCACATATTTGTAACTCAATCTCCATTTGGATTTTGAGGAAACTCATGCAGATGAAAAACACTTTAAATGTCATTTTAGAATGTAGAAAAAAATAAAAAAAAATAAACGAGGTAGCCGTATACCATTTTTGGCAAGATCTGACACATAAAACCCTAAAAACCCTAAATAATGACACATATTTGTAACTCAATCTCCATTTGGATTTTGAGGAAACTCATGTAGATGAAAAACACTTTAAAATGTCATTTAGAATGTAGAAAAAAATTAAAAAAATAAACGAGGTAGCCATATACCATTTTTGGCAAGATCGGGACACATAAAACCACTAAAAACCACTAAATAATGACACATATTTGTAACTCAATCTCCATTTGGATTTTGAGGAAACTCATGTAGATGAAAAACACTTTAAATGTCATTTAGAATGTAGAAAAAAATTTAAAAAAAATAAACGAGTTAGCCGTATGTTGGTGTAATGCCACTGAGACTTTAGTTATGTTTTCTAGCGAAAACCAGTGCTTATGTATCATCTTTTATACGTTTTTATGTTTATTATTTGATTATTATATAGTTTGCATATTTATTGTAATAATCTCCGTCCCTAATTATTAAGAGAATAATTAGTATAATTGTCGATGGATAAGTCTGTGATGATTATATGCATAAGAAGATGCACATTGAAATTATGGGTACTTGTTAGAGGAAACAAGTGGTAGACGTGACCGCGCATGAGATTTATCGTCATGGTCAAATGTCATACTTAAATCTCATACGGTTACATTTCATTTTATTTCCTAGACCTAAGATTATCGTAACCTTACATATGTATTGAAAGTCATGTTTGATTTTAAGTCAAACGATATCTGTAACACGATATCTATAAAGACTATCATTGGCATGATCCCGGATTCATGATGGGAAGGATGATAAGTCAAGAAGGAATTTGTCCCTCGGAAGAGAGATGTTATGTAAGGCCCCTCGATGAGTGATAATGATGAAAGTGCGTATGGCCGTACCCCCGATATGATTGGAATTATCATTATACTCAAGAATCGAGAAAGCATTGAACAATAACAAGTTGACAAGGACCATGACTTGTGTTCAAATCATAACATCGTGAGACAAAGTGGATAAATGGAAGTACACCGTTGGAAAGCGTGTGAACTCTTCACGTTGCATTATTTGGAGTAGACATAATGGCTTGCTAGAGTCCGCTTATGTCTTATGAGTGTTCCGATATGATCGAGACTTCGTTACTTGCCAACATAATGTAATCCTATTGGAGTCACACACAACTAGAATGAATTGGTTAAACCGGAGGAAGAATAGTTGAGAGTTTACGTATCGCTGCTGCCATACCGCGCGACATATTAAGCTGCAATGATAAGCTTAATATACCGCATGTGACATATCAAGCACAGTACTTGCGTTTTGACGGACTGCTCTCTCTAATACGATTAGGAGAGGTAATTCTTACTATTGTAGTATAAATACAAAGGGTTACGTCGGACCTAAAAGGTCGTAGAAATTTTCAATCAAAATTCACAACAAAATACTCTCAATATTCTTCAAGGTTTTAAGATCTAGCAATCATCAAAGAAGTTGTTTCTTGGAATTCATTGAAAGGTGTGGATCACCGAAAGAGAGGGTCTTGGCTTCGTTCTCATCGATCAAGGGGCCCTAGAAGTTCGAAGCAAGTTGAAGAACGAAGTTTGCTCAGATTCGAATATCACATAATCGGAAATCGTTCGATAGCTCAAGACCGGAGAGCGTTTCATAAGGTTGGTTTAATTCTATCTCATAGGTATTCAAATTAATCGTATACAGAACGAGGATCCTAGGGCTTCTTGGGTTTTTATGTTTTAATGCTTGGTAATCTCCGCCGCTGCATGGACCCGTAAAATCCAATGCAGCTTGGTGGTACGTCGAGCCCCGTTCGTATGGTTAAGTTTGAATTAACATGCTAGATTTAAGATATAAATTGTTTATATGCTTATTGCATGTTTTGTATGTGATAGAATTTTTAATTGTTTATGTGTGAAACAATGTGAAAATCGATTTTCGAAATATGCTGAATTAAATCTGTAAAAAGGATGTTTTACGTGATTTAATTACATGTAAATCTGTATTGGTTCAAATGCGGGAATCACTGTTACTTGGCTGCTTATGTCGCGCGACATGTCGTGGCCATGTGGATTTCAGGTTAACTGGCCTGTTAGGTCGCGCGACATATCAAGCCTCCAGGCCGATGTTGTCACGCGACATAATAAGCCAAAACTCGGCGAGAGTCGGCTTGTTCAAGTTTTTATTTGTCTCTCGTGATTGTGGTTTACAATCCGAAGTATGTTCATATGAAAATGTTTTGGATGTTATAAAATTGAGTTTATAAGTCCGCGATAGATTGATTCATTGATATACATTGATTAATTGATTAAAATGTGATTTTAATAATTATTGCAATGTATATGAAAACTGCGGATGCGTTATAAAATTGAGTTTATAAGTCCATGCTTAGATTGATTCATTGATATGCGTGATTAATTGATTAAAATATGATTTTAATAATTATTGCGATGCATGAATTATTTGTTCTTAAGTGTTAAGAGTTTTTTATTAGATGTTTAATTGAAACATTGGAATTATGATTTCCTAAAATGTTTAGTTGAAACATTTGCATTATAGTTTCCTAATAATGATTTATGATTTCTAGACATTGTAAATTTTGGATTTTATGATTGTTTAGCTGAAATGTGAAACAAGTCATAATTACGCTAAATTTTAACAAAGGAAACTAATTGTTTATAAAAGGTAGTGATTATGTTACTTAAATCGGAAGTTGATTTCTAATTGTGCATGACTAGGAGAGTTCTGTCCTAAGGAAGAGTTGGTACTTAAGTAGTCCTTGTGGCTCACCTATCTTCACAGGAACTTAAGCCCAAGTGCGTGATTATGACTATCTTTCTTGATATGCTTATAATCTACCTTAAAGAACCTTCATTTAACTTTTAAAGTTCTTTATGCCAATCCATGATTTGTAAACACTTGAGACCACTCCTGGATAGTTTTTTGGGTGGGCTTGCCGCCA